>CP059274.1:600000-892823 GCA_013694445.1 Torulaspora globosa
AGCTAGCAGGCCTATACGCTTGGAAAACTTACTGCTAGGGACAAATTTTCCATCTGAGGAATTCCTGATCGAGGATCTAGCGGCAAAGCTACCAACAATAATGCACGAGGTACTAATTGTGAGTACAACCCAAATCCTCTCCCTTAAGATCCAGCCAAGTGGAACGAAAGCATAGGCAACAACCCAAACATGCGCCAGCACCATGACAATATAAACGATGGATGACAAGGCGAAGCTGAAGATGCTACTATTGATTGCCAGCGCAGAAAAGTATGTTGGAATAAACCAGATCATCGCAGTCACATACACCAAACCACCATAAACGTATTTGTTCCACCCAATAGCACGATCATCGCAAAGCACCGCAGTTGATAACGCAAGCAAAACGGCAGGAATAAAAGGTCTTCCTGAAAATTTGTGAGAAGTTAAAGTTGCTCCCAGCATGATCAAACATGTTAGGCCACTCCAGGGCCAGGAAAGCGGTCCTTGGTTTTCCTGATCATAACCCTCCCATGACCAGTAAATGACGGTTGAGGCATCTGTCAATAATTGATGGATGCCGAAGATTAAAGAACCAAAACCGAAGCCAATGAGGATCTCGGAGATCAAACCTCCCGATGATTGAGATGGTCCGGTTGTGGAACCAGAAAAGTGTACAGAATTGGTGTATGGTGACAGCATTCCAAGCACAGCAGCTAAGAGCAAACCCAGTAGATTGTAACCGCCATTTTCAGAGTTCATGATAGGCCAGAGCGGGTTATTGCTATAGCAGCCCATCTTGATCACAACGCTTAATACAAGTCCAAGCAGCCATGTAGTTGAAAAATAGCTATTTGTATCCTTTGCAGCAATAGATTTCAAATTCAGCACAAAAGTAGCTACAATAATCGCGGTACCGACCCCAGTAACCAGTAAGCGGGCCTCTGGAGTACCAACCAAATGGGCTCCCACTACAATAAGACCTCCAAGCAGTACTCCATACTGGTAGAGAACTGTTGGCATCATTGGAATATAAAGAAACAGCGGGGCTAAGTAATACAACATTGCTGCTTCATATCCAGAGATTCCCATGTACCACAACGGAAAATACCAGATACTGCAGGTTAATGAAGTGACGGCGGTCCAGAACAAAAAGGAGTTCAGAGTATTCGTCAAAATATAAAGAAACGACGTGCAACATGGGACCGAATCAGCTTGCGAGATGACTGTGACGTTTTCCGTTTTTTCAAGTACGATTTCGATCTCATCATCAGTTGATCTAATTAACTCAGCATGTGTATCTTCTTCAATTGAGACACCGGTAGTTTCATCGTCGATCCTAGTAAAGCTTTTCTCATCTTCAACCGTGAGATCAAGATCCTGAATTTGATTGCATATTTGGAAAAGCCATCCCCCATCATCGGAGTCCTTCAACCGGAGATTGATGCGTAATCTATCGAATTCCTTGTAGGCAAGAGAATCGAAAAGGATATCCAGTATAATGAGTGACCATTCAAAATAAGCATATATCGAATATGCTCCAGGAATATGCTCCACTTGGTGCTTAATAAACCAATAGATTAAAGGTATCAAAAGGCCAAAGAACAAAGCGCCAACGAAACCTTTGAGAAGCTTCCCCGTTGTAGAGAAACGAACCAACATGATATCCCAGGGCAAAGTGAGTACAATATAGGTGATCATAAATACATCATGGATATCATGGTCATCAGTGCTGGTTATATAGACCCAACCACCGCACGTCACAGTCCTTACCACACCAATGATTAAACAGGTGATCGAACCATTGAGATAGAAATGTCCCAGTAACAAAAGGAACCTTGGGAAAGATGTCAAAGCAATTAAAATCTGAAAAATCGATCTCTCAGGATATCTGTCTCCTATAGTCGCAGAAACGCTCGGAAACCATTCGTCTGGATACCCATAATGAGCATTCTGTACAATCTTGTGGAAATGTAGCGAATAACCAGTGGCTAAAGCTGCAAAGAACGCTGCAAACGCACACACAGTATGTGCCAATGGAATAACCTTACCATTAATTGTCACCATGTCCAAACAGTGCGATGAACAGCACAGTTCCCGTACTACTAAGTAAAAGTCTGCACCTGGCAGCTAGCAAACAACAGAGTAAATCCTTATAACTCAACTGGCGAGCTCAAGGCTTGTAAGATTCGACCAGCTATATTTCTCGATTGACGTTCATAGATATATAGAACTCCCAAAAGAATAGAGAAAAAAAGAGACCACCATAAAGCACAGTAAAACAACAAGAAATATTCTATCACAAACGTAGTCACTATTACTGCTAGTTGATGAGATTCTTGACCCAGTAAACTTATTATCAGATATAGGTGGTTATCTTTTGTAGGGTATAGTCTTTTATTAATACAAAAAATCATGAAATTTAATAGCCTTGTTGGCGCAATCGGTAGCGCGTGTGACTCTTAATCACAAGGTTAGGGGTTCGAGCCCCCTACAGGGCTTAATTTTTTTAAACAACTTACCTCTTGAAGTGGCTAGATCTGGCACTGCAAAGTGTTCAAGTATATGGAATGTTGTTTAATATTCTAATTACTCTAAAGCGCAAACCAGTGCGACTCTCGATGGTATATAAACCTGAATGAAATTCTTACGATTATTCCAAGCCATGTTGGTCGTAAAAAATTTCGAACTCTCATCAATTCTGTTAAATCCACCGTATTCCTTACGATCTGTATTCAAAACGATCCGGTAACATCCCGGTGTTTCCACACCAATTCTGTAATCTGTGAAGCTTTGTGTTGGGTGGAAATTGAAGATGAAAAGTAGTCCATTACGCTCAAAAACGATCACTTTATCAACTTCATGCTTTAGTGAAACGTAAGCTTGAGGAGTGTTCAACCATTGGTGTTGCCTCTCACAATTTTGTAAAGCAGCGTCGAATTCATAGAGATGTTTGTAACGTAGCAGATCATCGTCCACCAGATTGAATTGCCTGCGAGCATAGTGAAAACTCTCTCCATTGTTCTTGTTTGGGAAATCCAACCATTCAGGATGGCCAAACTCATTACCTTCGAAGTTTAGGTAAGCTTCACCGCCAAGTGAATGAGTAATTAACCTAATCAATTTATGCAATGCAATTCCGCGGTCGATTACTGGTGTGTTTGGCTTCAGGACGGTCATATCCGTGTACATAGCGGCGTCCATTAACCAGAAGGCTAGCGTCTTATCACCGACAAGTGCCTGATCATGAGATTCACAGTAAGCGACGACTTTTTCTCCATGACGTCTGTTTGTTAGCGTGTAGACGATTTTTGCCATATCCCAGTCTTCGTCCTTTTGCTCCTTCAGGATCTTGATCCACATGTCAGGCAAAGCCATGGCTAATCTGTAATTGAAACCTGCGCCGCCCATTGACCGGGGCAGACATAGTGTCGGATAGCCCGAGACATCCTCTGCAATTGTGATTGCAGATTCGGGCAGCAGTTCATGGACCAAATCATTGGCGACCATCAAATACGCCAAAGCTTCATGATCGACGTGAGATCTATCTCTTGATAAATACTCGTTATAATCGCCGCTGAATCCGCCATTCTCACCAACACCATGATGTAGATATAACATAGAGGTAACACCGTCAAACCTGAAGCCATCGAACTGATAAACATCGATGAAGAAGGCCAAGTTGGAGAGTAAAAATCTTTGAACTTCAAAACTTCCATAGTTGAACAAGCGGGAATCCCACAACGGATGTTCTCCTCTTCCGGAAGATATGGAGTGGAAATACTGATGATCAGATCCGTCAAACCGATTTAATCCATCTTCAACATTCTTCGAAGCGTGACTGTGAACGACATCCAGTAAAACAAGTATACCCATTCCATGAGCAGTATCAATTAACTCTTTCAAGTCCTCGGGAGTCCCGAAACGAGAGCTTATGGCAAAGAAATTCGTCACTTGGTAACCAAAAGAGGCATAATAAGCATGTTCCATAATTGCCATTAATTGTATCGCATCGTAACCCAATTTTTTAATACGCGGTAGAACATTTTGTGTGAACTCCCTATAAGTAGCAACTTTGGGTTCTGGCGATGAAATACCGATGTGAGCTTCATATATTCTCAAAGAATCAGTGTGCTCATTAAACGAAGGCCTTTGATGCACGAACTTGTAGGGATTAGGTGGATTCCAAAATCTGCCCTCGTAAGCAGGTCCAAATGCCTTAGCGGTAGCTTTATCTGGTTGTGTCGCTCTTGTGATCCAAGCAGGAATTCTATAAATCTTTGAGTCATCTGGTAAAATAAACATCACTTTAATCTTACTATCATGTGGGATAGCAAATTCACCATTCGAATTGGGTGGAATAGTAATACTAAAATTCCCAAATTCATCCTTATCCTTTAATTCATGACTTGTCTCGTTCCAATGGTTAAATTCACCAATTAAAAAGGCTCGCTTCGCATTCGGTGCCCATTCCCTATATCTGATCTGCTTACTCTGCTGATCTGCATGAATCCCATACGCAAGATACGAATCTCTTGCAAATTTGGTCAATGATTGGTAACTTCCGTCCGGTGTTGCATGAGTAATATCGTATGCCCATTTATCTGCTAAGAACCTCCTTTCAGATAAAACATCAGCAAAGGGAGTCAACCATGGATCAAAATCAATTGCACCTTTAACATTTTCAGGAATCTTTGTCATTGTAACTGGAAGTTTTAATCCTTAATACCACAGTTCCATTAACAGGAAACAACAAACTAAACTGTTGATTATATATCTGATTTATCTTGACGTGTTTCCCTTCTATTTCAACGATCCCCGATGTATTTACCCCCTGTGAACCAACAAGGCCCCTGACTATGCATTCTTGAGTGAACCAGCAACGTACGGGTTACCGTCCAGGCCAGCTAGAGAGCCAGCCTTGGTAGTACAGTAGAGATCAGATATACGTTCCTGCGTAGATGCTAACTTATTCAGTTATGTAATTGTGTTGATGCCGAAGTCAACTGCTCATGTCTATATCGCTCAATTCTTCACTTAAATCGTCAGATTCTTCGAGTGATTCACCATCAATTCCGTTAACTGCTAATTCTTCGTCATCATCATCTTCATCATCTTCGTCCAGATCATCCGAGTCGATATCGTCGCCAGAAGTGTCCTGATCACTCCCAAAAAGTTGATTGTACCTCTCCTCGGACGCATATTTGTCGATATACTCTCTAATCTTGCTCTCATATAATTTCTTATCGCGCAATTGCAACGTCGCCGCTTCGTTATTGAGTGGATCGCTCCCATTAGGTTCCTTGAGTAATCCGGGGATCATCCACTCTACAATATTCTTTAAATCATACAACGGTGACCACGTTGAATTTATCACATCCAAACAAATTGACCCGGAAGCAACATCGATGTTGGGATGGAAAATCTTGTTAACAAATCCAATACTGGGAGATTTATATGGATAATTATCGGGCAATTCCACATGTAATCTCCAAAAACCACCCTCATACGGTGTATCCTTTGGTCCCACGAATTTTACATGAAATTCTTGCATATTATCATTAACCAATTCGACTTCATGATCACTCATCAATAATTTCATAACATCAGTCTCAATACGTCTCTTGGAACCACCACTCATCGCACTTAACCGTCTACCAACCGTCAAACCAGTCTATTCTGCTCTTACCTTCCTATAAACCCCCTCAGGTAGCAACTTCAGATCATAATGTACGACAGAACGTTAGTTCTTCGTAAATGCAGGAATCACACGCCGGAATACAAGCTCATGACCGTAAGGTGTTAGCATCTAGACATCCGGGCGATGACCATTGAATCCACTAACGAGTCAACGAGTGTCCACCAGTCGTTCCGTATAAAACGACACCTTAACAACTATCTTTAAGCCTCTCCACCTGTTTCTTCATATCTTCCAAGATCCGTTTCTGTCTCTCAATATCCACAATACTATTATGTCTCTCTGTATCGTCCACCAATTGAAACAATTCACACATACTCTCTCGTTGTGACATCAATTGATATGCAGTCAATGTCCTCAAAGTAACATTATTATACTTGCGTTGTGAAGCTCTAGTCTCCATACCACTTGTCATCAACCTCTCTACTCTTGTAGTCTTGTTGTCTTGTTGTTGTGTATAATTTTTCACTACACGTAAGAAAATATCAACACTTTTAAAGGTAAAACAACAAAGATGGATAAACTTGCGTTGCAGGACTTTATAGGATCCACATTATACATTTGGTTGAGTGATGAGAGAGTGATTACAGGTAAATTAATGGCAATGGATTGTGAATTAAACCTTCTGTTGGATCACGTGCAGGAGACCCGGTTAAAGGATGGTAATGAGAGGATGGTTGGGTTAGTGAGTGTTCCTCGTGGTACTATTAGCTGTATCCGGTTGGATCGTAGTCGATTGGATCAATTGTGTTTGCTACGGCAGGAGTTTATGCGACAAGTTTTGTGAGATCGTCGTTTATGCCTTTGAAAGTGAATATTGTAATGGTCTCTCTAACCACATGAGATTGAATGCTGGGTTTAAAAGGTGGGAGGTGATTGGGAGTGGATTGGGAATGTCAACTTGAGAATGTGAAGTCAATGATGAGTACTACTGATTGTTTGCTGGTAAAGTACCAGGATGTTTTCAAAAAAGCTACTGAACATGAATTGACGAAGGAATTGTGCCAAGGGACTTTGAAAGATTCGATCTTGTATACGTATTTGGCACAGGATTTACAATTCTTTGAAACTGGGTTGAAATTGATTTGCAAAGTGACGTCTTTGGCACCAAGTGTTGATAGTTTGATTACATTGGCAAAGAAAATTGGTTTTTTTGCAAATGATGAGAATACTTATTTCCATGATGCATTAGAGTTGTTAAAACCTGCTGTGGAGGAGTCCAGACGTGAATTCTTGGGTAAGGAACAGATCGGCAGTATTAAGAAATATGTTGGGTTTCTCGCTGAGATGACAGAGGATGCAAGTTACACGTATGGTCAATTAGTGACGTATTTGTGGTGTGCTGAGGAGGTTTACTGGAAATGGGCGCACGATTTACCAAGAGCTGAAAATTTACATTGGAAATATCAGACATGGATCGATTTACACGATGGTGAGCATTTCCAAGTTTGGTGTGAGTTTTTAAAGAATGAAGTGGATAAATACTCATTGGAAGAAGTGGAAACTGTTTTCCAAAAGACTTTGCAATTGGAATACGAATTTTTTGAAGAATGTTACAATGCTTAGTTTTATTCCCAACGATTCGATAGTAATCGGCATATTTGGTCCGATTTATGTAATACAAGAGAAGGATTTCTCTTTAAGTAGCGATCAAGTCTTTGTACAAGTGTTAAACCGTTCCATTCACGTGTGGCTGGGTTGAATTCCGGTACACCCATTTGCTCAATAACGCAACCAGCGGCTATGTGGCCGCAGATGTTTGCCAGGTCAAGATTTGCAGTCGCAGTGTACCCCACACAAAAACCACCAAGGAAGGCGTTTCCGCCTCCGGTGGGATCGATTACTTTTGAAATATCGTCTTCATGATACGCTGGGAAACGCTTTAGAGTTCGTTTGCCAGTATCGTTATCTCTCGAAGTAAGCATCACACTTCCAAGCCGTCCGCATCTTAGTACGCACACATGTCTATCAGATAGGATTTTGTCAAATTTCCAAATACATTGCACGACTTCTTCCACAGTGAATGGCTCTTTATCGCCAAGTAATCGTGCACCTTCTTCTGCATTTGGTGAGAAAATCACAGTATAATCGTCCTGTAATTGTAATATTCCACTTATATCGGCAAAATGAGCTTTATCACATAGATCCGGAACGGGTTCCCAAACAATCACTTTGGGATAACACTCCAATCCCTTCATTTGCTTTATCAACGATGAACAGCGTTCTCCTGAACAGATTAAATGCACACACTCGATTTTCAGAATATTATCCATTCCAAATTCTCTCCAATCCGCGGCTGTAATACTCCTTTTTTCATTCAGATACTTGAATTGTCTAAGATCATCATCACCGTACCCATTCCATCCTCTAGTGGTTTCCCTTGTCAAGTCCTCTCTGAAAACAACACCACTTTGCCAACTTTCAATTCTTTCTTTAAGAATCTTAGGAAAATCATAACCACAGTCAACTATCCATCTTAAACTTCCAGCCACTCGCCGGTTGGGTGAAACGATACAGCCACCCAACATAGCAAACATACCGCCGCCTCCAGCGACGTTCTGGTGTATCTTGCCCTTCCGATCTATGATTTCATCAATTATGAACATACCATTGGTGGTAATCAAAGGTTGGTAATTTCCAGCGGTCATCATTGGCATCAATGAGCCTTCAAACCACTGCAACTTGGTTCTCTTGAATAGATCTATCTGTAAGAATCAACATACAAGAGTAACATTAGAAAAAAAAATATTAGCGCCGCTTGGTTTCGATCCAAGGACATCAGGGTTATGAGCCCTGCGCGCTTCCACTGCGCCACGGCGCTTACCGAATTGGATGTTAGTTCTTAGTATTTCTGGAAGGTAGTTCACTTCTACTAGTCATGCTTTTCATCAATTAGCTCACTAATATAGCAGTTACATCGTCTTATATCACTGATTTCATGCCATTGAAGGTTGAAAATTGTTCTATCGATTTTCCTGCTTCAAAATGGTTGATTTCGTGCATTGTTTTTTATGTTTTGTTGTTCAAAATTTACTTTCAGTAAACCGTATTAACATTAGTCGCATAAAGAATCAGTAGAATAATAACAGAACGGTAAGAGCTTATGAGTATCTCAATTGGTTTGCAGTTTATTATTTACGTCGGTATGATCTAATGGCTATGCTTTACATGGTATTCAGATATCAGACATTTTCCAAGTATGCTTAAAATACGCAATTTTATCAAATTGACCAAGTAGAGTGTCATTGAGCTTGTTCCTTGACATCATATCATGGATTAGTTCGAAAGATAAGTCATGCAGCAGGCGCGACACTGTTTTGACTAACGATTGGTTTAAAGTCAGTAGTCGATATGATGGTGAACCATCGATATTTGGCCTGCTGAGGGGACATATAAAAGCCAATTCCTTAATATTGGGCGCCAATATTAGAAAGATACAGCTACGGATACAACTCAGTGGTAATGAAGATCAAACTATAAAATACTCTGTGTTTTTACTATTTTCGAAGGTGACAGTAAGGAAGAGTTGACACTGATTTAGGACAAAAGCTGTGTTGAAGTTACTGACTTCGGCAATAACTTTCTCAATGAGCAACTTCCGATCTCATCGAGTGTCAACTGCATCCCACGGCAGAGATTGGCCGCTGAAGCGTTGTCGTCGAGAATATGGTTCCAGACAGGCGAACCACTAACATATCGGGTTTCTACAACTTCCCTCTGTTCGTCATTGTTATGCTTTTCTGTTAGCAGTTACAGACGATCATATGGACAACTTTTGTTCAAAGATTTAAGAGGTGGTCAAAGATGTTCAATGCAGAGCGATCTTGTGAAGCTACTTCTTACACTTTACCAAGAGATATAAAGACAGTTTCAAGATAAAGAATTACAGATTGTAACTTGAAAGATCCGTCAGGGTGAGTTACTGATGATTGAAATGAAGTGAGGGATGGGGCTGCCTAGTTAACACCTTTATTACGGGCTGAATATTCCCAAAATCACAATACTTTAATGGTTCTATAGTGTAGTGGTTATCACTTTCGGTTTTGATCCGAACAACCCCGGTTCGAATCCGGGTAGGACCTTTATTTTTAGACTATCGAACAACCAACATCTGGTGCAGAAGAAGGACCCTGTAGAATGGGAATGGTTGTCAGTTCATGATTTAATCATGTCAATCAAATTTAAACGATACTTGCTTTTATTCCTTTGGGCAAAAGATATGAAAAAATCCATACAAATACATTAGGTATACAATACTTTGCCCGAAAATTGGGTGTAGGTTTTACCCATTAATTCAAAAATTGAAGGATTTGCTGAGTGATATTGTACAGTTCGACGCTTGCATCTTCGGCAGGTTCAGATGTCTTAGAGTTGCTTAAATCATTTTCATTGTTTTTTGAACCCGATGGTACTCTTTGCAAGCGATTAAATGTTATACCTGCCATTCTTTTAACACCATCAATAATTTCTGAATCCTTCTTGACTAATTCTGCCACTTTATCGTTGTGGCTTTCTAACAATTGTAATATAGTCCAAAGAGCAATATGTTCGAATGTTGCATAATCACTGTGCAAAAATCTTATCAAAAATCCACGGATACCATCTTTGGGCTTTTCCCAAGCGTCTATAATTCTTGAATAATTGTTAATTCTAGAGCAAAGATTGGCTAAAGCAGCAGCAGCATTTCCCGATACTTCTTGATCATTTGAAAAAGTCATTGGAATTAATGCATCTAGAATATTTGCATCCAAGAGATCCAGCTTGGAAACATCTGCTAGTGCAAGAATTGCAAAACATGCGGAAATTTCACTTTGTACGCTAACTGGTGAGTCCAATGCTAATTCTTTGCATTTATCAACAGCTCCACTCTCAAAAAATTCCTTACGGTTTCTTTCTGATGAAGCGGCCAGGTTTCTCAAAGTTGATACTGCATGACATTGAATCTCTTCAGATTCTTTAAAATCTAGCAATTTCACTAGAGGTTTCAAAAACCCAGCATCAACTATCAGTCCCTCATTCAATGGATGAATAGATATATTCCTGATACAAGCCACACTTGCCAGTACCAATGGCATCGAACTGCTTTGAATGAGTCTAACCAAATGTGGTAAACCACCAGCTCTTACTATTTCCAATTGATAACTGGTATCTGAAGCTAAATTTCTCAATGCTAGTGTAGCCTGACATTTCACTCTCGAGGATGTAGAATCCATCAATGCTACCAATTTAGACACCAACCGTGGTTCTGTTTGAGCCAATTTCTTTCTATTTGACTCGTCCACCGCAATATTGGATAAAGCCGTAGTACAATAATATTGAACATCGGGATCGGGCGAAGAAAGTAAAGAAACCAACACGGGCACAGATCCAGCATTAACCAATTCTTTTCTATTTTCTTCTGAATGAGTCATATTCAAGAGTGCACCAGTTGCATTTCTTTGTACCCTTATATGCTTAGATTTTGCCAATCGCGTTAAAGGCACCAATGCACCCGAGGTTGCAATCTTATGTTTATTATCATCCTGTGTAGCCAAATTAGTGATACAACCAACAGCATTGCATTGAACTTCCACATTGTTACCCATCATTTGGCTTATAAGTGGCTCTAAACCACCCATCTCCACGATTAATAACTTATTATCGTTATTCACCGCTAAATTACCCAATGCAGCACATGCTGCCACCTGGATTTGAGGATCCTGACTCTGCAAAAGTATCAAAATAGGCTCTAACACTTCTCGAGAAACAGGACGAACATATTTTTCAGTAATCTCTGCAAATGCTAACGCTGCACTTCTTTGTAAATTTAAATTATCAGAATAAACCAATGTGGTCAATGCTTTCAATGGTTTCCCACTGTAAAAATCAAATCGATCCTTATCTTCCAAATATCCTAATAAAAGTGTAACTGCTTCTCGTTCATTATCTGCAATTGGTAAAACACTTGCTTCATCTGAAGAATCCTTAAGACAGCTACAACAAGCTCCCATTATAACAAATTGAAGTTCCTGAACCAGAAAGAAGCTATTCGACCTTCTTTAAATGCTCTTTAGTTGTTGTTTGTGGTAAGCTTTAACTATAGTTTTTCCTTCTATAAGAGCTTAAAGTACCCTGCTAAGACAGTGAAAAATGTTGATAGAACAACTTAAACCTGGAAACCCATTATTTGAGGGCTTCAAGGCCTCTTGATGTAGTTCTATAAAAGCTTATGGGATCTTGGACGTAGTCTTGGTCGTCAGGCCTTTTTCCCGGAGTTTCTACCGTTAGTTTCTCTAAAATTAAGACTAGTTATACAGATGGGAAAATGGAGGTCCGATAGGATTAGAATTCGAGAGTTATGAAACCTTCTGTAATGAACAAATCGCGTGATTGAAATTTACGCAACGAAGTTCTTTGTGAGTAAACGCTGTGCGGTGTTCCCATATCGATTGCTGCACATTCTTGAAGACGGTATGAACCGGCTTGCTTCAGTGTCTTTAATGCAGCGAGCGGCCAGCCGGAACATATCACTCCGGTGGCTGAGACGGTAGCGCGGAAGTTTGCTAGTCCGGTTCCACTGTCGTAGCCACTGGGGATGTCTAGAGACCATATTTGTACTTGGTTTTGAAGTTGATTGCACCAGTTGATCATATCCTGGGCGCGGGTTTCCATGGAAGTGGAAGTTTCGTAGTCCTGTGTGGTTGAGGAGGTCTCGTCCAGATCTGTTAAGCTGCAGTCGAAACCTTGCATGGCGTCGATAACCATTTCCACGGGACTGTTTAGTTTATCTATGGTACTCTTGAGAGCACCGACGCTATTAACCACTTTACCACCGCATTTCTTGAATCTTTCGTATTGTTCTTTAACTTGCGAATCCTGTAAATCGCCCGTAGAACAGGTAAACAGTGCAATAACACGTATGTGACCAGATTGACATAAATGTCTACCAAGTGCCAAGCTTCTTGCACCAGATCTATTGGAATCCGAAGTGAGAATGACAATGAGCGGTTCCGGATTATGGTTATCGCGACGCAGTCTAGTACGACCACCTAATTTGTGTTTTAAAAAGAATGAAGCATTCGTGGCAAAATTCTCTAACATGATATCCGAAGTTATTTCAAATTGTTCACAATTCACACGTTCCATCTCCATAAGTTGTACCGGAGTTGCCACTGGAACCGTCTGATTTGAATCCTTGATCTTAAACAACGCCGTAGAAGAGATCGTTTGACCTTTAATCATCTTTTCAAGTTGTGCGACAACCTGTTCCTGCTGACTATCCGTGCCCTTTGCAGAATGCAACAAATGAGTAATATTTATCGATTTCGTCACCGGTAAATATGTCCCATTATCCACATCATAATATTCTTCATCATCATCATCATATTCATCCTCTTCAGACGACATAGCGTTCCAAGCATCATCTCTTGCATTAGGAATCACCATCTCATCATTCTGATACTTACCATCACTCTCTTTCTTCTTATTAAACGAAACTAATCTGTCCTCTGGTGCAACTTCATCTTTTTGCTTCAATTCTGCAAAAACATCTTTCTTATTAAACATTCGTAAATTACCTTGGAAATCAAAATCGTCTTGTTCTTTCAATTTGCTAACATCATCATCTTGCCAATCTTTAATTCCTTGTTCTTTCAATTCCTTCTTCGACGTCGCAACGCTCAACACTTTCAAATCCTTCAATCTTGATGCACGTACTTTAAATGCCTGTGAAGTACCACCATCACCAAATTTAACATCATTTAAAGTCAATCCCTTAGAAGTAGCCTTAGCGATCTTACCTTCAATAAGTTTACCATCTTTCAACTCGACTCTTATACCAAACCCAGCAAACTGTGACATCTTCAACACGTTGCAACAAGCTCAAATACCAACAACCAGCACTCACAAACGGCTAAAGTCCTGATAGTTCAGACTTTGTTAGTAGTAGTAAAATTTGTTCAATGGTTTACCTACATACGTTTACCCGTAGACATTGAAAAATCGAAGACTACTAGAGTTTGACTCTTGATGGTTCATTGAGGATCTGCTAGCTGGTTGTTCGTGTTGGTAATGGAATATAAGAGTGGTAGTCCCGGTGTAACTGTGTGTTCAAGTTCTTTCCAGAGGAAAATAGCTGTGTTGGGAGCCAGGAACGTTGGTAAGACTACATTAACGGTACGATTTGTTGAATCTCACTTTGTTGAATCATACTATCCTACTATTGAGAATGAATTTACCAAGATAATTCAGTTTAAGAATCATAACTATACGCTTGAGATTTTAGATACCGCTGGACAGGATGAATTCTCGTTATTGAATATGCAGTCTTTGATGGGAGTGAAGGGAATAGTGCTTTGTTATAGTGTTGCCAATCGTAGCAGTTTTGATATGGTACCTGTTATATGGGAGAAATTGGTGGATCAACTTGGGAGAGATAACCTTCCGGTGATCGTAGTTGCGAATAAGATTGATATTCGAGATGGGGATAGATTGAATAGCAAGCGGTATGTGAGTCGAGTAGAGGGGGAACAGATGGCAAGTGGGATAGCGAGTAGCGATACTAAGTTACAAGCGGGATTCATAGAGAGCAGCGCGAAGGATGATATAAATGTGGAGGCAGCGATCATGTTGCTGTTGAAGAAGATGGAGATTGCGGAATCAGGTGGTTCATTTGATGGTAATAGTGATGCTAAGGGATGTAGGATAATGTGAGTACAGAGGCTACATAAGAGTTAGGATGTGAGGTTTGATTACCAGTTAGTGTAGCCACCGTCGACCACAAGGTTTTCACCAGTGGTATAGCTTGAAGCGTGACTGCTGAGCAGGTACAACATTGCGCCGACAAATTCCTTTGGTTCCGCCATTCTACCCATGGGGACCCTAGAGGTCCATTCGTATTGTAAAGCGGCACCTTCTGGTGATGCTCCTATGACCTGTTTGGTCAGTGGAGTAGCGATGTAACCGGGGGAGATGGCATTAACACGGATCCCGTATCGTGCCCATTCACAAGCTAACGATTTGACAAGATGCAAAACACCTGCTTTAGACATGTTGTATGCAACCTGTGGTTGTGGTGTGTTGACGATCATACCTGACATCGAAGCAATCAGCACATACGATGCATTGGGAAATCGAGGCAGAGCTTCAGCAGCAGAGTTGGCCATCGTCGAGATAGATTTTCTTCTCTTTGTTTTCTCCAAAAGTTGTCTAGTCATCGCCTGACAGATATAAAGCGATCCCATCAAGTTTACCTTAACCAGATGCTCTGCACGCGTTGCAGGATAATCCGTTGCAGGTATATTCTGACAATAACCTGCCGTATGAACCAGCTTATCCGGCAAAAGACCCTGATGTTCACGAGGAATAGCCCTGACAAGTTCTTCCACCTGTACTGAATCACTAACATCACACGCCCAAGTCGATATCGTCACAGGAGCCAATTTATTCACTCTCACAAATTCTTTCAAATCATTCTCCACAACGGACAATCTTTCCACCGTGAGATCCACCAACGCTAACTCAGAACCCTGAGCCACCAAAGCCTGACACAAAGTATGTGCCAATCCACCAGATCCGCCCGTCACAATAGTAACATGACCATCCAATCGGTAATTAGGCACTATTTCAGAAACTAACGGAATACTGGGCGTATCGGGCGTCGCACCACGAACTATCCCATCATCCAATCGATCTGCTGTATTAGCAGCCACTTCTTCCAAATGAGCCGCTTCTCTAGCAATACTATCATCAACACCAACTGCAATAGGTCCTTCCCTTATATGATTTTGTGTTTCCGTAGTCATAATTCCCATAGTCCACTAAAATCTTTCAAAACAACTAAACTAATCCTCTAACTACAAACTTTACTATATATTGCTTAGATTTGTGCAATTAACAAGTCAATTGCAAAAAATCATACACTACTATACTGCTTTTTGCAATTGTTCAAAGTTCAAGGTCAAAGGTTAATCTACAAAGATGATTAAAAGCAAGCATAGACAAGTTCGTTTCTTTAGTGATCGAAACAAGTTCAAATTGCAAATTACTTCGTGAACTGTTGATCTTCTTCTACAACGAAGCTATTAAGTGGGGCAGAAAGGGGATCAATTACGTATTACGTATTACGCATTTGTGCGTTTAGTTTTTCCGATAGTTTTTCCGAGTCTCGAGAAAATGACGAATGAGGGGCAATAGAGGGGCAACCCCTATTTTTCGGAACGATCGGAGTTTATTTTGAATTTCTTTAATTTCTTATTCTCTTTTGATTTTCTTGTGAGAAATTTATCTCGCGTTGTCAATCCGAGTCAGTATGGCGTAGATAGTGATAGTGAAATCATAAGAGTAATACTCTTAGAGTATAAGGATAAGAACCATCGTTATTGGTAGGTCATACTGTTAGGTAGTTCAGATGGTTGATGAGTGATATAGATTCACTCGTTAGTGTTAATGGAGTTAATGATGAACGTGTATTAGAGGAGGATTATTTAAATGATGAAAGACGTGTTACTATTGGACGTTGGGGGAGATTGAAATATTGGATTAGGAGAAATTTGCTGTCGAGAGATAGATCTGGTGAGAGTTGGCAAGGTTATGGTATTCCGTTGTACGAATTGAATGGTGAGGGGCAAGAGGTAGGTGGGACTGTTGAACCTGTTGCGACTTTTGTTTACCGCCATAGTAATAAGATTCCATGGCGGCTAATTGCGAGATTTATGGGATTAAGTGGTTTTTTTGTTATTACAGCATTTTTGATCTTTGGAGCAATTGAATCTGGTCCCGGGAAGGGTCCCGTTTCAACAAGTTCGTTTTTCGATCCATATGTGAGATACTCGAACGGGACGTTGGATTTTTTTCCCTTGACTGTTATGGTATCGTTGGATGGATTTCATCCATCGTTGATTTCAAAGAAGTATACGCCGTTTCTTTATCAGTTGTATACTTTGGAATACGACGGTAATGTTACTAGTACACCGTTTATGATACCGTGTTTTCCGTCACAAACGTTTCCTAACCATTGGAGTTTGGTAACGGGAAAATATCCGCGAGATCATTCGATTGTGTCTAATGTGTTTTGGGATGCTGATTTAAAGGAAGAGTTTTACCCTGGGCAGCTGGATCCGCTTATTTGGGCGAATACGAGTCGACCGATATGGCAAGTACTGCAGACAGCTTTCAATCACAAATCCGCTAAGGAGTTTCCTTTTAAAGTGGCAACGCATATGTGGCCCGGAAGCGAGGTGAATTTTACAGGTCTACCGCAAATTCCTGCGGAAAGAATGCCTTACTATATTGATGCGTTTGACGTGAATGAGAAATTGGAGAAAAAACTTGATAAAGTTTTGGGATACGTCGACATTGATTCTATTGAAAAGAGACCACAGTTGATTCTCAGTTATCTGCCTCAGGTGGACGCATTTGGACATAAACATGGGTACCCGATCAATGATCCAGAGAACGAGAAGTTTGGTAAGTTCACACAAGTGCTCGGCGACGTAGATTCTTTTGTTGAGGGGCTTTTCGAGGGACTGAGAGAAAGAAATGTGATGAATTTCACCAACATTGTTATTGTGAGCGATCATGGTATGAGCAATATTGAGTTCCCGAAGCATGTTCTGATTTGGGAAGAGTTGCTGGACAAGAAATTGATCAAGGACCATATCGAACATGCGTATGGCGAAGGTCCCATGATGGCGATCACAACCAAAGATTCAGGCGATGTGAACGAAATTTACCAAGAATTGAAAAAAAGTTTAGCGAACCAGGGCGAATTAGGTTCCAATTTCAAAGTTTACTTGAATGGGAATTTTCCGGAACATTTCAAATTCAATGATTTGACGAACCGCAGGATTGCACCCATCTGGATCATTCCAGAACCTGGGTATGCCGTCATGAGCCAAAAATTTGCCAAGAAGCAGAGATCGAATTTGATCGGCAACCATGGCTACGATAACCACGAAACGGACATGAGATCGCTATTCATAGGCGCGGGACCATTTTTTGAGAATGGATACGTGGAGCCATTTGAGAACGTTGAGATTTTTGATATGTTGTGTGATATTTTCGGCGTTGCGATGGGCGACAGATTGGGGGACCAGCAGGACAGTTTTTTTTACAAAAAAATGCTGCAGCAGCCGCTCGTGGACGATTTTGAGTCCTTGAGAGGGAAATATGGCAATGGCACGGCATACAATGTAATATGGGGAGGTGAAGAAGAGGATACGAGCACGAGCACGAGCACAAGCACCAGTGCGCTCAGCAGTACGAGCACCAGTAGCACTAGCAGCGTCGGCAGCACGAGCGCTAGCAGCACGAGCACCACCAGCGCCGCCAGCACAACAGCAGGCTGGCTCGACGACCTACTGCACGACGCAAAAGAACTACTCGACGACCTAGTGGACGAGATTCAAGAGATAGCAGAAGACATTCAGCACGAGATTAAATGATATTAATCCTACCACCGCCGCCAGCATACAGCAGGCTGGCTCGACGACCTACTGCACGACGCAAAAGAACTACTCGACGACCTAGTGGAGAGATAGCAGAAGACATTCAGCACGAAATTGAATGATACTAATAGTACATACCGCGGGATGACCCGATTAAAAGATATAGACGGTCAGCAACGCGCCGACGAGCCCAAAAATCAAGGGCAGTTGCCCCAGGTGATTAACCCATGCGGTGAGCCCCAGCTTAAAGAAAACCTGCCATTCACTGCCCGATGAATCCAGCTCTACATTCAGGATCCCCAGCCCAACCAGAAACTTTGCCAAATGGAACACCATCGGATCTACCTGCACATCCGGCAGATCGTACCGTATAAAATTCACATAGTAACCGGCAACTAATGGAATTCCAATTGAGAAAAGGACCCACGTGACCAGCGCACTCGATGAAAGCCGTGCATCCTGGCGTGCCACAAGCGGCCTTACAACGTGATAGAATTCAATGGCATAAAATAGGGCATCTACCGCCTGTATTGTCGACAATGAATCCTGTAACGATTCATTAGCGCTGCGTACACGTGCGGCTACATCCGACAAGTATTCTTCAAATGCAAATTTAAAAGTTGAATCCTCATCACTTTGTTCACTGAAATCAACTTTACTGAACCCGTCCAAAACGGTCTCTTCCACGGGTTCCTCTTCCGACGCAGTCGCTTCATCCGTCTCGTGCTTTACCACTATAGCATCGTAAAAACTCTTGAGTTCCGGGTAATCCACCTCGACATCCAATGGCTCACTCAACACGTTCAAATGGTCTTCGATTATCGCGATCAATTCATTCTTCCGTATACTATTGGCCACATTCAATTTAAGCTTATCTGCTAAATCTAAAAGTTCCACTTTCTTCCAACGATTGAACGATGACATCTGGTCTATCACCCTTCTGTACCACACTGCTACTCTACGCATCCCAGTCCCTTTGAACACACATGCGCGAGAGCGCACAGAGAAACTCTCACGTCCGGGTGACACCACCTCACACCACCACTCCGGGTAACATGTCCCACCCCGGGTAACATCCACGAGCATTCCTCCGGGTAAGCGCGAGTTTTTTTTCACTGAAAAAACCGCAAGCGGAACCGTAAACGGAATTTCCACCACTACCCAATTTATCAAATTACCGCATACGCACTGCTCGTTAACTGTTGTTATTTAGATACCACTTGCTCATTTACAAAAGATACAGTATATAAACCAGTTTAAATCAAACAAATCCTCTATTAAACCGCGTTCCCTTTTAGAATTTTTAAAATTCATTGGGACACTTTTAAAGTTTCATTGCAATACTTATCACACAAGAATAATAATCAATGTTACCAGCTGGTGTTATTTTAGTTTTCGTCTTAGTTGGTTTAGCATGTATTGCCATCATTTGTACTATCCTGTACAGAAAATGGCAAGCTAGACAACGTGGTTTGCAAAGATTTTGAATAAACCAACTATACTGTGTGTTAAAGTGTATCCTTTATTTTATTCTTTATTACGATGATAATGGTGTGTGTTTTTAAACGAATTAAAACCCATACCATATAATTGTGTGTGGGTTATATGTGTCTGGGTTTTTTTATCGTTTAAACGAACGTTTCCTTTCGGCCGTGTGATAACTAATGTGTGTGTGTGTGTGTGCTTTGAATTCCCCCGCTCGTCCGAAGGTACGTAACGTTATATATATACGTATACATATATCGTTAATCGTTAGTCTATTCTAATGCTCTTCTCATAAACTGTACTGTATCATCAAAATCTATTTGTAATTGTCTTGCCGCACGCCATGTAGGTGTATCTGTAGCTGAACTCATTGTACCATCGCATATACTCTTTTGTAATACAAGTTGTAATTCATGAACACTGTTTGGAGTGTCGTTCTTGATACGGTCAATCTCTGTGGGTTGAGAGACCACGCTGAGCGCCCCGGTGGCGCTCAGCGCTTCGTAGAGTGCAGGGAGACCCATCTTACCTGAGCTTTTGGCGTGTAATTTGTTTAGTACCGTATCACGGTACAGTTGTAGTAGTTTCTCGCGTTTTGGGTCTAGGTTTGTAGTGTTTGGTTTGCGGTTTGGGTTTGCGATGTCGTCCTCGATACGTGCGATTGCAGTTTGGTGTGAATGGCAGAATGTGTAGAGTCTGTTGCGGATCTGTTGGTGTAGTTCGTTGAGTTGTAGGTTGTGGAATGTTAGTTGTCCGTCGACTAGCGAGATTCGCTGGTTGGGGAATACACGGTGGACGACTAGTAGGATATCGTTAATGTCAAGTTTATCCTCGCCACGATCAACCATTTGGTTTACGAGAACGTTGTTTTGTATTTCGTTAGTGAGTCTTACGAGCGAGACTTTCCCGCTGGTGACTGTGGTTGAACCGGGATTTTGTAGTGTTAGTAGTGTGTGTATTATCTGTAGTACTATTAGTTCGCTGATCTCTGGTTGCATCTTTGTTGTGTTGTGTGTGTTATAGAAGAGGTTATTGGAAGAGTTTAAGGTTGTATTGTATAGAGGGTAAAGATGGGAAAACTGCCAAGTGGACTGCCAGTTCATCGGAACGCGCGGAGCGCGTTCCATGAACTGAACGTGGCGGATGTGTCCCGTTGCTGTCGTGATGTTGCGCAGCAGTTGGTCGAAACGTATCGAGATGCGATGGGGGATCCGGGAGATGAGTTGGACGTGCAGATGAATGAGCTGATAGCTACTTATCGGGAGTTGGTGGCATTGGAGAGCAGTTCACGGTGTTTAGAGACGAAATTGGAAAATGCTAAAGGGAAATATCGAGAATCTTCGCATAATTCGGAACCTGTTGAACTTTCGTCGTGGAATCGGTACATTAGCGATTCAGACGGGCGGCCAGGACTGTTAGATATCTTTAACAGCGAAGAAACAAGTGTGGGAACGCGGCCGAAGCCGACTGGGGACTTTAAATTGTTGGAAGCTATCGCATATCTGTGGAAAGACCCGACGGCGATGATGCCAGATGAGAATAACGATGATGATGTGCACATCGAAGGCGGGAAGATCGAATTATGCTGTCCTATAACGTGCCAGGACTTTGAACGACCCATGATATCGAAAAAATGTAACCATGTATTTGATTTACAGGGCTTGCAGAACTATTTCCAAGACTATACCACGAGAGTCTGCCCAATGCCCGGGTGTTCTCTGACGCTATCGATTAACGATTTCGAGGAGGATGAGGTTATGAAATTGAGATGTCAGATAGAAAAGGTCAAGAAGAAAAACTCCACAGAGGATCAAACCGCAATGCATGTCATTTGATGCAACCGAGAGTGGACTGCAGGATATCTGAAGGCCAGTCGAGATCGTCGATGTCTGCTCACATCATATCAAGAGACTTCATGAAGGCATCGAAAAAGTGTATGGTAGCGCCGCACCATGGCTTAACTATGTAGTAATGAATAGGAAATAAAGCTTTAACTAAGCATTTTGATCAAAAAGACCATAGTGATGTTACTTCTCAAACGAATTATTCGCAATTATGGGACTACTCAACAGTACGCACTTCCCATAACGATCAAGGATCTTTACAAGCGAATTGTCAATCCTCCAAGAACGGTGCAGAATGTCAATGGTTGGATTAGATCTGTCAGATTGATGAAAAAAATGGCATTCTTGGATATACAGGATGGGAGTTGCTTAGAGACGTTGAAAATCGCCATACCAATCAAACAGTCCGATGAAACGATATTTCTCAAGCGATTAAAGACTGGCCAAAGTATATGTATTGCGTCTGCTCAATGGCAGGAGACACCACAAAGAGAGCAACCATTTGAGCTTAAGATCGAAGATCCACTGCAAAGCATTTCAATTAGAGGCAATGTGACGGAGAATTATCCTTTACAAAAGAAGAATCACTCGCTACTCTTTCTAAGATCTTTGCCCACGTTAAAACATAGAACGATGTACCTAGGGTCTCTCATGAGATTCAGATCATTTATTGAACAACGGTTGATGAATGTTCTGCAGTCTGATGATTTTGTTAAAGTTTCGCCACCAGTGTTGACCTCCAGTGATTGTGAGGGAGCTGGAGAATTATTTGAAGTTAAGACAGCAAGCTCCAAGAACTATTTTGGTAAACCATGTTATTTAACAGTTTCGACGCAGCTTCATTTGGAGATTCTTGCAATGTCGTTATCACGCTGTTACACACTCACTCCATGCTTTAGAGCAGAGAGGAGCGACACCAATCGTCATTTAAGCGAATTCTGGATGCTGGAGTTGGAGATGTGTTTTATCAATGACGTTCGTTCGTTAACGACGGTTTTGGAGTCCATATTGAGACGTTTAATCGAATCATGCCTCGAGAGAAGCAGTGAGTTGATTCCCGAAGTGACATTACAGGAATGTCTCTCCAGAGAAGATGTAATCAATCGCTGGAAAATGCTACTGAATCCCGAACCCTGGAAACTAATTACTTACACCGAGGCAATCAACATGCTGAGCGAGAAGCACAAGATAAAACCTTTCGAAAAGTACGAGCCCAAATGGGGAGAACCATTACAAACTGAGCACGAGAAATGGCTCGCAGAAGCACACTTTCAATCTCCCGTTTTCATAACTGATTATCCTCGAGACTGTAAAGCGTTTTACATGAAGACAAACACACCATCAATCCCTGGGAAAGAAACTGTCGCCTGCTTTGATCTACTGTTTCCAGAGATGGGCGAGATCGCTGGCGGAAGTATCCGAGAGGACAACTACAACGCATTAGCACACGAAATGCACCGAAGAGGTATGAATTCGTCTGGCGAACTGGATTGGTACCTCTTACTCAGACGTGAAGGTAGCGTCCCGCATGGAGGATTCGGTTTAGGCATCGAACGTCTCATATCCTATCTCTTCGGTAATCACAATATCAGAGACGCCATAGCATTCCAAAGAAGTGCTACTGGAACTATAGACCTTTGATACTATTCATGTACATATATCTACGGAATGAAATGGCCTTAAAGGCCTGCTATTCGCTCACTTTGAGCTTGAGTTGAGTTTGTATATATAAGAAGCCTTAGCGAAGCGAACTCTGTACTATAAAGCTAACTTTAAGTTACAAGATCTAGAGGATTTTAGCATAATGGAGACTCGAATCGCTGATTATTTTACTGAACTACTACAAGACTATGGAATTGAAACTGTTTTTGGTATCGTTGGAATCCCAATTGTTGAACTGGCTAATGCTATGATTGCCAAAGGAATTCGGTTTATTGCTTGTAGAAATGAGCAATCTGCATCATATGCAGCTTCTGCTTATGGATATTTGACTGGAAAACCTGGAGTTTTATTAGTAGTCGGTGGACCTGGATTAATTCATTCCTTAGCTGGGATTTATAACTCAATGAGTAACAAATGGCCACTTGTTGTGATTGCTGGAAGCACTGAAGATCCTTATAAAGGTGGTTTCCAAGAATTAGATCAGATCAGTTTACTTAGTGGTCATTTGAAGTTTACCGGTAAGCTAAGCAAAGATCAGGAAAGCATTAAACTGATTACTTATGATGCGATAAGATTCGCAGTTAATGGTACGCCGGGAGCCACGTATATCGATTTCCCAGGTCGTCTAATTGAAGAGTCAATAACTGTAACGGGATCAAGAATGGTTAGATCTTTACCAAGAATCAAGTATGGCCCCGATCCAAAAGCAGTTGCAAGAGTCGCGGATCTTTTGTCTGGCAGCAAAAACAAGAGAGTTTTGTTAGTGATTGGCAAGGGTGTCGTAGACCATTCTGTTCAATTGCGCAAATTTGTCGATGAATTTAATGTACCTTTTCTGCCAACTCCAATGGCGAAAGGTGTTGTTCCAGATTCGCATCCTTTGAACGTATCTTCTGCACGTTCTAAAGCGTTGAAAGAGGCCGAGATCGTTCTCATTTTAGGAGCTAGATTAAATTGGATATTGCATTATGGACAGGCCCCCAAGTGGAATTCTAACGCTATTTTTGTTCAGGTAGACAGTGATCCAGCTTCTTTAGGGCAAAATAACTCTGCGGGACTCACCTACGCATTGTGCGGGGACTTGGAGTTGACACTCAAGCAATTGATCTTTATGTTGAGCAGCATTGGATGGAAGCATAGCGGATTATCAGAGGAGCTGCAGGACTCAATCAAAACGAATCAAGAAAAGTTACTATTAAAGGAGATATCTGCAACAAATGACAAGTTGAATTACAACCAAGTTTACCACACACTAAGACCTTTAATTGATGATTCACAAACAATCATAGTGTCGGAGGGGGCAAACACAATGGACATTGCACGAATTTCGTTTCCAACTGACTATCCTAAACACAGATTAGACGCTGGGACCAATGCCACCATGGGAATTGGGTTAGGCTATGCCATTGCCGCGAAGCTTTCGAATCCTGATAAAGACGTTGTCCTTATCCAGGGAGACTCAGCCTTTGGGTTCTCAGCGATGGAATTGGAGACAGCAGCAAGAAATCAATTGGCGCTGGTCGTCATTGTAATGAACAACAGTGGTATATACCATGGAACGGAACAGGAGCCCACAAGTCAGGTACCCTCGACGGCCTTAAGCAAAGAATGTCGATATGATTTAGTCGGAAAGGGTCTTGGCACAAATGGATGTATTGTGCGAAATTTGATTGACCTGAAAGTAGCTTTTCAACGGGCTCTGAATGCTTCGAGAAACAATAAAAGATCTACTGTGATAAATGTGATCATTGAGCCTGGTGAATCGAGGAAGATAGCTTTTGGCTGGCAAACAAGTAAAAGACAATCATTATAGGATTGTTTCATCAAATTAAAGTGATTATTTGTCTCCAAGCCTGTCTGAAAGGGATCGTGATCTTGATTGGTAAGCACTAACGCTGTGAATTGATTTACGAAGCAAACCCACCGGTGGCACGCAATCAGCACCAGATAAAGGCAATTTTAAAGCATGCCTGGCGCATTAGAAGTCCGATATATGTCAGATTTAACTGCTTCTTCCGTATAAGACCGCCTATGAGCAATTTCAATACCTACTACCAGCATGGAAGAGCTTGCAACATAACAGCACCAGTCGATGCTTTTTCCCGCGCTTGTATGGCTACTTCACTTGGTTGCTTGATATCGTGCTAGGCTAAGGATATCCTATTCGTATTAATACGCCTCGGATACATCTGCACAGCAAAATATGACTACTAAAAGCATCGTGATTTTATGGTTAACTTCCATCTGCCTATAGCAGCCATTAGTCCAAGCAAGGTAAATCAAAGTATCACCAATTTCAAAAGAGTTTCTCAGGTTGATGAAACTAAGCCAATTCAATGACTCCCAAAGCAAAAAAGCTGCATACTTCAGTAGAGTACGAGATCTTGGAGATCAGCATCTACTTATTGCACACGGAGAGACACTAGGTGCTGTTGTCAAAACTGAGCAGCAAGCCTTCCGCTTGATTTAAAGCAAGAAATGGTCGGCATATATCTTCATAGCCGTGGATCGGCTATATCAGTCCTGAGCACTGGCAGCGAGCGAGAGGACCAAATGAAGAGTGACCCAATTGGGAGCTATTAGACAAGGTTTCCTAGGATCGAAGGACATTAAATCCTACAGCCAAAACACAATCCGTGGTCTCATGAACAACTGCCGCCAAAGCTGGAGCATGCAGAGCTACAATGACCAGCTTCTAGAGCCCGGTGCCGCTATTCCAGGTCTTTCCAGCAGAAGCCAGATTGGTTAGTTAAACGACCTGAACAGGAACCAGATTTTAAGAAATCAGCTTGAGAGTTCAACCGGGCGCATAAATGACAATATCACCCACTATGATAGACAGTACGACCGTATGGTCCTACTACATACAGGCTGCAAACATTGCAACCTCAAGTGAACTTGCAAGAACGTCAGCTACTTACGAATTTCCCCGGCATCTGAAGAAACTCCTGCCTAAAGTTCAATATACAATAGTCTAAACCCTATGAGTTAACACTAGAAACACAACCCATCTCATCCTCTGTCAGACTTAAGGAATCAACCTATGGTTGGTAGAATATCCATCATCGCAAGATCGGTATAAATAATACAAATCAGCTTAATTTTCGATTTCTGTTTTGAGCCTCGGTGGACGAACGGCTAAACAGTCGTTTCCGGGCCCGCGTTCGAAACCGAACTCGATCGAGTTTGAAATCAGTAGTAGTTTCTACGATTAAGAAACCTGTTTGCCCAAGGAGCCTACAGCTCATACGTAGCAGGTGGGAAATTCGGTGAAACGCTACGGGACCCTTGAAAGCGACTAGCTTTCTTGTACCATTCGCCTCGGCGAAATTTCCGTGAGGAGGGTCTGGGGAACCAGGCTCATTGGTCGTGGTCATCAGAAATCAACTCGTGATCCTTCGGGAGCTCGAGGATGGGAAGGCCACGGGAGTCCCGTTTAACTTGAGCTCTTCGAGCTTAAGGTTGTTGAGTGCAATCGTAGAACTAATCAGCCAGTTGGTTAGAACCCGATACCGATTACTACTGCTGTTTTCTCTCGATAAGCTTTTTTTTTTCCAAGAATTGCATAGCGGCGCTACCATGCAAGATTAAAAGCCTGGTTGAACTATTGATGAAGATACAATTTGAATTATACCACAGTATATATGTACATGAATGCGTATCAAATGGTTTTAACGGCCTAGACCTTGGCCAAGAGCTGCATTTTGTTCCTGGAAACGTTGTCCCACGCGTTCGCTATGCTTTAGAAATTTTTCTGAACATTTCATGATACAGCTTTGTTCTCTGCTGGTCAATTTAGAAGATGTGAAATCGTTTACACAATCTGCGAAACATCTTTCGACTAAATTGGAGTACAAACGCATGAAATCCTTCATCTGCTTTTGTTCGACCAATTTTTGAAATTCTTGTTGTTCTCTGCTGTTCAGTTGATCCATATTGAAATCTAGTGGCTGTTGAAGTGAATAAGACGGTACGTGGATACTATAAGTTTGCTGTTATCACTGTTAAATGCCTGCTTGGCCTAGCAAAGTTGAAATTTTTCAGTTAAATTCAGAGTGCTGAGGCGGGTAACACGCTTGATCTACTAAGCTTACAAGAAGAAGTCTATACTAATGGCTAACTATTGGGCTCTAGCCTGGCATCTCTTCTCGTATGCGTTCCAGCCCGCTGCGCGGTAACGCTCGCCTTCCACTTTAGGGTCTCTTCCCTTTGCAAAGAGGCCTCTGCCGACGATAATGATGTCTGAGCCCGTAGAGACAACTTCGTCCACTGTTCTGTACTGTTGTCCCAGAGCGTCGCCCTTGTCATCGAGACCGACTCCCGGAGTCATAACCAACCAGTCGAAACCTTCTTCTCTTCCGCCCATGTCTCTTTGGGCGATAAAACCGATAACAAAGTCCTTATCTGTCTTGGCAATCTCGACTGTGCCCTTTGTGTATTCACCGTGTGCTAGAGATCCCTTGGAAGAAAGCTCTGCGAGCATCAGAAGACCTCTTGGTTCCGTAGTGGTTTCCTGGGCAGCCTGTTTAAGGCCCGTGACAATTCCAGCACCAGTGACGCCGTGAGCGTTGGTAATATCGGCCCATTCGGCAATCCTATAGACTCCAGATGAGTATTGAAGCTTGACCGTGTTACCAATATCGGCAAACTTTCTATCTTCAAAGATCAGAAACTTGTGCTTGCTGGCAAGCTCTTTCAATGGCTTAACTGTACCTTCAAAGCTGAAATCAGAGATAATATCCACATGAGTCTTCAACAGGCAAATGTAAGGACCTAGAGTATCGACCAATTTCAACAATTCATCTGTAGTTTGAACATCTACCGACGCACACAGATTCGTCTTCTTCTCAGCCATTAAACTCAGCAGAGTCGAAGCAACGGGACTGGGATGAGTTGCAGCTCTTTCTTGATAAGTAGCAGTTGACATTGGTTGAGTAACTTGGGCTTTAGACCTTATGGTATCTTTATCTATGTGTTTTAAAGTGTTAAGAAAGGTCTTATTCAAGCGATGAGCTCGATTGTTATACACTAAAGCTATAAAATACCACAGACAACCACTTCAGAAGAGGTCAATTGGTTGGATTGTTAGTGTATTGATCGATTCCAATGGGGACAGAATGAACACCGACGATGATAATGTCCAAACTGCCTCGACAGGCCAGATACCGTATGACCGTGGCAGTTCTTCGCTGATAGGAGCATTGACAGCTGGTGGAAGATCGATAGTTTACCAGATGACTTCATTTTACCTTAGAACTCCCGTGAAACTGTTTAGACCACCAAGGTTCGACTATTTGCATTATGTGAGGATCGTTCTTACTGGAGAAGAGAATCAGAGAGGACTGCCGAATGGTAGTTCATCCTACAGGACATCAAGATCGAAATACTTCAATTACTGGGAAAACTCGTCGCTTGGAATACTGACCAAGGCTCTCAATAAATATGGATGGAAGGTAATTCCAGATAGAATACTTCCGCCGCTGATAGTCAATTCTGCTACAGGTGTGGTGCTCTACACGACGTATCTGACGAGTTTTAACCATTTCTCATCGAGATCAACGTACACGTCGTCGGCAAAGAATCCCTGGGACGTCTGGAGGTCGGGTTTTATCGCTGGTGCCATGCAAGCTTTAGTCTCAACGCCCATAGACGCTATCTATGCAAGATCTTCCACTAGTGAGTTCCTATCGGTTGCTAAAAAGTATGATAATCTTTGGATCTATGGTCTGGATAAACTGAAGGAGATTGGAATGATTGGCTGCTTTGGCGGCTTTGGATTGGCATTTATAAAGGAATCACTGGGGTTCGCAGTTTACTTCACCACTTTCGAGATAATGAAGGGACAAGTTTGTACTTGGTTCAAGAATATGGTCAGGCAATACGCAGAAGTCAAGTATGTTATTCATAATACCAAGCTGATTGACTTAATACCGTCCACAAGTCCTTCTCCACCGAGGGAACAAACAAAGATGGAATTCTTATCAAAGAAGGAGGAAAAATGGCTCAATAGAGCTTTCATATTTGTCGGAGGTGTCACGGCTGCATTCTTATTGCAGGTTGTCCAGTACCCATTCAAGAAGATTCAGAAAATTCATCAATCCAGACTTGAAGCATTCGATATAGTAAGCAGATCGCTTAACTACCAACCGTTAACTGCATCATCCATTAGCAAGGCTACGAAAATCTGGGTTTCAGAACCGGCAAGTCGGCGCTTACACATATATTACAATTCCTACTTGGATACATTTGAGCATGTTCGATTCATCCATAAGAATACGAATTCAATGTTGCGCTGGTTGTATAAAGGTTTCACAAGGAATACACTAGCTATTATTCCAGGTACAACCGCAGGTCTGCTAATGCTAGATTACATGCGCAGTTCGTTCGAACAGTCCTTACCTCAAATGAATGATTAAACTCATATCATCTGCGCTCGATTAAGGCATAGATGCATGAGAGATGATCTATATGCTTTTTAACACTCTGTAATTAATTTGATATTCGTTCCCCATCAACCAGACAGATCAGCATCGGACGATTCATGTTTGTACTGGGCGAGCAAGAATTAAGCTTCGCTCACATCTTCGTTTAGTTCCTGCGATGAAGAGACTTCTTCCCGCAAAGAATCTTTCTCTATCTCCTTCTTCTCCGTTATTAGTCCCTGCAACAGCTTCTCAACAGCGGGCATGTCAACAAATTTGTTGTAAACGTTTAAAACTTTCAGAAAGGTCTGATTGGTTGCCAGTTTATTCCTCAAACATTGCAAATAAAATATCGAAATGACTGCGAGAATTTCCGGTATTGGAACGTTGTTCTCTTGTTTTGTAGCGTTGGATTCCAAGAGCGGCAACAGCCCGCCATCTATAATTTCTTCTGCGCTGGTTATTTCTTCAGATGGGAAATGAATTCTTTCCGTTATCGCCACACCAAGTGTCTTTAGTGAATAGGAGCGTATCTGTTCGCATGGGTTCAAACATTGGTGGGCAAGAGCCTGAATGAGTGCTACTGTTTCACTTTTTGTAAGTCTCAATTTAGTCACTTGTTCCTCGAGTAAGAGGCTGGTCAAATTAATGGACTTCAAAGACAGTTCGACCACGTCTTGATAAGGATTTTCTTTATCCACTTTTTGTCCCTTGCGAACCAGGCGATCATATTCCTGTTCCCATCTACTTCCGATGGCCCCAGCAGATGAAATTTCGTCCAGAAGACCTAAAATCCACATGAAATTCTTCTGGGTCAAATTACCGTCCGATTTTAACAGGCATCGTTCTAGGAACTCATAAATCTTTTTCGTGTGCCCTCTTATGGCAGCCAAAGATCTGAGCAGTTTCCAGAACCCGGCATCGTTCAAGATATGCTCGCGATTGTGTTCACTTTCAGTTAGCCGCAGAATCCCGTGTAAAACCTCACTCCCAGCATCTCCAGCAAAGTACTTTTGAGTGAAAACTTCATTCTTTCCCACAAGGTCTTTGTTGATTAATTCTAGGAGAGATGAATGACATTCATCAATAGATGAGAAAAGAAGCATCCTATATGAGGCCAATCTCATGACCGCTGCTTTTGATATCGTAGCTAGCTGCGATAACGCAGTGATCTGATTCAACAGTATGGACGTCACTTCCTCACCAAGGTTATGAATATGCAATAGGGCAATAGATAGCTCAACGAGGAAGAGCATCTCGCTTTCGAAATATCGGCCGCTTTCCGACGACATATCGGTTTTTATGGAGCTCAGTAAAATCTTCACCAGATTTGCAGTGATATTCATTTCGTTGCGGAAAACAGAAGAGGTAACATCGATAGATGCAATGCATTGAATGGCTTTAACGGAAGCATCTATCTCTTCCTCTGTAGGTTCCTCATCTCCTTTCAGATATGATGCGAAAGCTGAAAGTAAACCTTTGGTTTCTCTTGCTTTCTTGATGGAGATTTCAGGTTCGGGTCTCCTCAAGCTTCCAAGTTTTAGCTTTTGCTGTACTTCCGGAAAGATATCTGGACTGATCAATAAATTCTCATAAAGTACTAATATCACTTGAACAATCTTCGACCACAGTTGATCATTGATGATATCAGGACTATTATTTCTTCGAAGTATGCGGAATAACACTACCAGACAAAGCTGACCTTTGAAAGACCTTCCTAATCTAACGGATTCTGTGCTTACCACAATACTAGAATTTGAGTCTTCCATCGCTATCTCGACCAGCGGAATTTCGTCAGTGTCTGATGATTGTCTCTTGGCAGTAGAAGTTGTAGGGATTAAAGTCGTCAACTCGCATATCCTGCCAATTATGTCGTTATAGAGTCCTTTGATATTGAAAAACGATGCAATGTAAGAGCACTTGTCAATACTTGTAAGCATTCGGGTGGAGATATGGTCATCAGAGGCAACCTGGAATATTTTGAAAAGAGTTTTAGCAATGGAACTTCCAACCTGTTTGAAAATAGCTTTATCAAAATGTGCTAACTCTTCAGGACTTAATCCCTCAATTGCGCTTTTTGAATCTTTAGCGATCTCCGTCAAGACTGTCGCTGAAGAGATCAGATTATTCCATGCATCCTCGAACCACCTGTCATTTCCATGGTGTTCTTCCGGCATTACGATCTCCTTATCGCGTATCGAAGAGTATATTCTTTCCAGATACCAGGTTGGGAAGTCCTTCTGATTGTAACAACCCTTTAAGTTACCTGAATAATCTTCGTAAGACATATGCTCCTTAACCTGAGGATTATGCAGATCTGTATTAAGCATGATTATGGAATAGCTTAAGATGAAGACTGAATCGGCATCAGGTTGTACCGCGCTCACATCATCTGTAACTTCATTATTAACCTCGTTTGAATCATAACTCTGGCATTCCACATATCTGGCAGAAAACGCTTCTATAATTCTTTCAATCTGCTGCGACTCACCAGGTAAACGAAACTTGGTCAATAAAATTCTGATGGCTTCGTCCACCCTTAGGCCTTTGAAATCAAAAAGATCGATAAATTTTCGCAGCAGAGTTGCTTTCTGTGGATCACAAAGCAAAAGACCGATTGTCTTCTTGTTCATGCGACTGTTATTCTCGAATAAAAAGCCTGAAATATCTTCCTCCGTATTAGACTTGATAAAACCCTTTTCGATTAGGAGAGGAATTCCTTTCTTAGGCTTGTCATTAAAAATTGCAGCGCACTTAATGAACTCCTTTTTACGTTCCCGTTGTTCAAGCAAGTGAATGCTAGCGTCTCCAGAGAGAAATTTCTCCTTGTTCACACTTTGTAGGCGATCATACATTTCATCAATGAAATACACCAGACCCTCCAAGCAAATGGGTGGCACACTATCCGTGGTTGTGAGTGCTGCTTCCGGTAGGGCCAATTTCGTCAGGGAATTTAGGAACTGAATTGACAAATCTGCTCTGTCAAGGTTGCAATCAAAATTAATGAAAGTTGATGTGAAAAAAGATGGGAAGCGAGTCCAAAGAATAGAGATCTGTTCAATGAGTAGCTCCTTCACAGCAGCAGGCCTTTCTTTAGCTTCATTGTTACCTTGACCGGTGGGTTGTGAAAGAACTGTAAATATACGCGTCAATGTCAGCTCAACTTGCATTTGTAAATGATCTCCCAAAATTATTACAAGCGTAGTGAACAACTGGAGAGCTGCTTGGAGCAGCGACAGCTTGTTGCTATTCTGTATGATGAAGACGACATATTTGAAAATCGGATCAGATATGAGGCTGAAAAGACGTGGATGCAAGGGAAATATATCACCTGCCAGCTCAACTGCAGTATTTATCAAATTCAAACCAAAGATTCTAGCTGAATTTGTGTGCTTTGTCTGATTTTCCGGAACTATCAAAGACAGTAGTAGGTTCAAGTATTGCTTTATCACTGGTAGTCCATAGTTAGGATCTGTTATATGAGTCTTTTTGATCTCCGTTGAGTTAAGCTTAGAAATATCAGCGCTCGCAGTCGGTAGATTCTGACCTTCTTGGGCGTCAATCTCTGTATCATCCTTTCCGGCTGCTGTTCCAATTACATCATCCTGAAGTTCATTATTGGCATAACTCTCATCATTGATATATTTTTGAGCCAAATTGGTAGGCTCTATATGCTTTAATTTGCTGAAAATTTGCACCGTTATAGCGATCATCGTAGACTCTGCCGCTCTTCTCAATACTTCACTTCTCCGTTTATTACAAGCCAATGACAAGATCGTCTGTAAAACATCATACATGATAGCATCCGACAGCAACTCACCACAGCGCGACTGAATAATCGTCTGCAAGAGAATGACCACTTTTAAAAGAACCGAATCATCAGATAACTGCTCAGAACCTTCAAACCTGCAATGGGTAAGTGAATTGACTGTCTCATGATACGCAGCCCTATGGTTCAATGAACACTCATTAATGACATTCAACGTTAAAAATTTCTGCAAAGAGTCCAACGCCAAAGACGTTATATACCCTGAAACAGAGCTCGTACTAATGGCAAGCAAAAATGGTTGCAAAAGAGTTAATGAATCAATTTTTTCCAGTCCTTGTGCCTTATTCAACATTAACCGTAACTGAATAAACCCAGATAATAATGGATCATTATTCCTGTTTGCTGAAAGATTATTAAACGTACTAACCAATGAATCATCCTGATTATTAAATATATCACTTCCACCACCTAACAGGGCTGCAACACCAGATTGTGACGTATATTTGGAATATTTTCGCATCGCTGTAGAGAGATTTATGCATTCTTTGATCACAATTGTCACCGGATCCACCGCTACCGCATTCCCAGGACCACCAGCATTCATTCTCAACCACCAATCCAATCCAAATCAGATTCAAATCCTCACTTATATACCTGATCAACCTATTATATACACTCAAGCTTTTGTATCTGGTAGACAATTCAAATTTATTTTTCTAAGTGTCGAGGCCGGGTAAACTCTCGAAGCCGGGTAGCATTTAGAGGGCCGGGTAATTTAGTGAGGTCGGGTAATCTTCATAGGCCGGGTAAGTTCACGAAGCCGGGTAAAATCTGTGAAGCCGGGTAAATTGAAAAATCAAGGCCCAAGAATGCCAAGAATTGATGTCAAGCGATGAGTTGAAGATCAATATGGTGGAACATAGGTTGTTTGGACCTCGCTGGTGTTGATTGAGTTGGCCAAGATGGTGGAATTTCAAACGTATCTTGATATCACGATTGATGGGGAAAAAATTGGAAGAATTGTGTGTGAATTGTTCAAAGATAAGGCACCAAAAACTGCTGAAAATTTCTATGCTTTATGTGTTGGTGAGAAGTCTGATGGGAATGGTAGACGTCTTTCTTATAGGGGCAATTATTTCCATCGTGTGATTAAAAATTTTATGATACAATGTGGTGATATTAGACATTGTTCTGGTGAGTTCAGTAAGTCTGACGATGCTGGTAAAGGTGGGTGTTCGATTTATGCTAGTAAGGAAGAGTTAGAGCGGTTTGGGGATCAGGATTCTGATACTGGTTGTCTGGGAAATTTTGAAGATGAGAATCTTGGTGATTTTACTGAACCTTTTTATCTGGCGATGGCCAACACTGGATCACGAAATACCAATAGTTCACAGTTTTTTATTACCACGTATCCATCACCGCATTTGAACGGTAAGCATTCGATTTTTGGTAAGGTTATACATGGGAAATCTGTCGTACGGACTATTGAACGTTGTAAGATCGATTCGGATGGGTTTCCTGAGTCATGTATAAGGATTGAAAATTGTGGCAGATGGGAAGATTCTTGTGGAGTTCCACTTTTCAATGCATCTAATGATCCTATCGGTGGTGACTTGTATGAAGAGTATCCGGAAGACGCGGCTAGGATTGATCCGGAAGACTTCAGTGCGGCGTATACGGCGGCTGATATCATCAAGCAATCTGGGACGCTGTTGTACAAGAAGAAAGATTTCCAGAACTCTTATTTCAAGTATTTCAAGTCACTGCGATACCTTAACGAGTATATTCCTGATATGGATGTGGATAAGGATAACAACGTCAAGTTCACTGCATTAAAGATGAAGCTTTACCTCAATCTATCTCTTGTGCTTTACAATTTGAAAAGATATGATGACGCTATAACTTATGCCACTTATCTGTTGGATATGGAGAACGTCCCAAAATTGGACCGTGCCAAGGCGTTTTATAGAAGAGGGAACTCTTATCTCATGAAGAATAACCTGGAAAGTGCCCGGTCGAACTTTCAAATGTGCAAAGAGAACAACCCAGATGATGCGGCTATAGTGCAAAAGATTGAATATATAGATGGTCTGCTGGAGAGTAGAAAGGAAAAGACCGAGAAAAGCCTGGGAAAATTCTTCTCATGAGCTTGCCACATTCTATGGTGAACCCCGGTTTTAATTGCCTACATGAAATCGTCAAGTAAGCTTCTTGGAGCATTCTTGACCGGGTTGGCATTATTTTGCGACATGTCTTTAAAGCCATCCGTTGATGATTCGGTTCCACAAGAATTTAAACTGTATTCATTCAAAATACTCTGAGATGCAGTGGATGCAGAGTTCGAATTGGATGACGAAAACTCATCTAAAAGATTTCTCGGACTATTTTGGATGCTTGACGACACCATAAAATCATCAAGTAAATTCTTTGTACTTGCCCTGGATGCAACGTTATTTGGGCGCACACGACTGTTCTTCAATGTAGAATCGGTGGCCAGAAACTTATCGAACAAACTAGGTCTAACCAATTTTGTCTTGATGGGTTCGTTTGCAATAGAAGTTATGTTAAAGCCTGCTTCATCTAATTTGGATGACTGAACAATGCTTTCGTAACTCTGATCCTCTTTGATAAACTCCCAGTTTCTTGCCAGAGATAAAGCTAAATATTCACACCCCATTCGTTTCAGAATGTCAGTTACTCTGAGGACTGAATTGTACTCGAGTCTGTTTTCGACTTCCAAAGATCCCATGAAGTAATTAATGTTTCTTTTCCGCAAATGACTGTAAAGAATGAGTAACGCTGGATCTTCGACTAAAAATGACCTCTTGATGCAGCTCTCTTCATTCACAAGCTTCGCATTTTGCTCTAAATCGATTGGTTGAGTCACCAAAGCCTTTATCGCAATATGCTGTTTTCGCAACTTCCAATAAATGAAGCTTGTCATCCATCGATCATTCTGAATAATGGCTTCAGGTAGCACCTGTTTGGATAGTAAATTTCCAAGAGCTGGTCCATTATCTCCCTCATAGACTCGACATACCGCAATGGCTAAGTCCATGTCTTTCACTTGCTTGTATAATACATTTGCAGCATCTTCCAATGATTTTGCAAGTAAGAAAAAACATGCAGCATCCATAAATCGATGCTTACTCATTAACACAAATGCATTTTTTAGTGCCGCACTTCTCCATCTAGGTTGGCTAAAATCATTACTCAAAAATTTCAGCATCTTCTGCTGTTCAGGATGACCAAAAGATATCTTCCACAGGCTTATTAGTATTTCTTTCTTCTTTAATGCCAAGTAAAAAATCGCACATCTACTTGGATCTCTGGTTTCGTTTCCTGAGAACTCATATTTGGCGATCTGTTCAAATAAATTTAGCAAGTCGCTTTCTCTGCACCAGCATGCAACTTTAAACTCTCGTGCCTTTTCCCACGAAACTATGTTACTTCCACAGATGGTCAATAATAGCTCCTTATTATCTGAGTGCAATGCCCATGCTACATCTCTCATAAGCAATTCTTTTTGAGTGTTCTTGTGGGACATAAATAGCTTGACTCCAAGTAAAAATCTTATGCCATTGTAGTCTACCACTGATTCATTTTCCATAATATCATTAAGAGCTCCGATGACAGTTATGATGGTAATCTGTTGGTGCCGCGTGAGATAAGGTAACGCAACCTTCGTCAATTGTTCTGTCAAAGCCGCTGAAACTTTTGCATTATACTCTGGAAACGGATCTGGGAAAGTGGTCTTAGGGTAGTCCCGATCGTGATGAACCAAAAACTTCTCACTTCCTATGTGAAGGTTAGAGCTTAGATTGACTAAATCTTCTGATCTGAAGTTTAACTTTCTTAGTTCTAAGAAAAGTCTAAGCAGAATTTCCTTCGTCAGCTGGAGCTTGTTTGCGAATAAGGCTTGAATTAGGAACTGTGGATGATAAACCGGTAGTGGACCATTCAAAACACTGCTCAAATGGAGTATGTCATTAGAAAAAATCTTTCTTGAGCCGATTGAGTGGTGGGTGAACGGATCATTTTGATCAAAGTACTTATCTTTGACGTAAAATTGATTGCCGGAAGCCACGACAAAGGTTCCATCCTTCAACCAAATTGAGTCACCTATATCATGGTCTGTATGTGTTGTAATGTCAATCTTTTCGATCGGGAGATAGCTTGGGTTGTGATTTGTGTAGTCGTATCTCAGTTGAGTGTACAAAAGCGCGTACGACTTAAACCCAATAGACACTATACTTTGACCGAAAGCTGTGCTTGTCCAATCAATGTCCTCTATGATGTCATCGAATGACTCCTCGTATTCCAAAACGCCTCTTTTCATATCCCACAAAGAAAGTCTTCTGCCGGTAGAGTCTGCTATACACAGCTTACCGGTGGATGAACCTCGAATGAGAGCGATATTCTCGATCCCGGTATTTACTTCGGAGTCTTTGATCCATTTGATCTGTTGAGCTTCATAGTCCACTACCGCTTTATATGTTGTGATTAAACCCTTTTCCGTTGTTAAAGTTATTAACGGCCTATTGCTGTAAAAGTGACTGTGAACTGGATCGATCGTAGAGATACGATAAATCCGATGAGTTGCAATGTTGAATCCTTTTGACTGAATTTCCTCTATTCCTGTGGTGAAGGAAACCTTGAAAGCTTTCACGGTACCATCGCGGTAAATTAATGCAATAAAGTGCCTTTCGTGATTATGTCTCTGCTCGGGTGTGTTTAACATCAAGATTGGTTCACCAAGTTCAGCAATGAAAGGCAACTCATACTCTGCTTTCAGTAATGATCTCTTCTTTTCATCTCGATTGCGGGGACAGTGCCATGCTTGTATTTTTGAGTTCTCTAAAAGACAAATGACCAATTGACCTTTCTCATGTATAATCGCCAGCTTGATGGGTTTCTCTGTATTTATGATATTTGTCAACTGTAGTGATGCACTATCTTTCGGGTTTGGACGCCATACGCAATTCTCAGAGAACCTGGAAATAGTAAGCATTGCTTCTCCGTCGCTGCTTCGTACAAGTCGCTGGACAGATTTGTTGTGGCCCGTAAGCTTATTTTGTAACTCACCAATTTCTGAGTGTTCATTATCAAACAGATGTTTCACGCTGAACACCGATTGTCTAATTACGCCTCGAAGGTCATGAACGACTACAGACATCATTTCGCTGGAACCATCGTAAGGTTGAACTTCGGCAAAATAGACAAAGTCGGGATCATTAACAAATGAAGCGCATCTAATTTGCTTAGACGGCAGTTGATTCCTTCCCATAGGCCTTGGTGGACAAACTGACAGCCCTGTTAACACAAATACATCGAATCGACCTTCCGGGGAGCCAAGAAGAGCTAAATCGCATTCTTCATCAATATTTTTCAAATTCGAGAAATTTTTGCCCAAACATTTTCGCAGAATCCAATTATCAATCAAAAGACAGTATCTTTGCTCCTTATTCAACTGCAAAGAACCCCATTGTTGCACTGTTCGATTTGATTCTGTCTCATAACATGACCAAACTCTTAACCTTTTATCGGTGCAAAGAATATAAATTACTTGTAACTCATTAAATTCTTTATCATTACATTTTGGACCTGATTTCTTCCACCTTATTGTCGTAACTGGAGCTCCATGTGGAAGCAATGTCAAATTAAATATATCCTGTTCTCCACTGATAGAAATTCGTCTCCAAAGTTTCACAGTAGAATCATATTTCCCAAAACTCGCAATCAATTGAGAATTTTCTGATACTTTACACTGATAAACTGGCTTTGGTTGTCTCTTATTCCAAAGAAGTACCGGTTTATATTCCCCAAATTCGTCCCTAAGTTTCCAAAATGAAAGATAATTTGTACCAATAACAATCTCATTATAATCACCCCAACATAAAGAATTAACTCGACTATCGTCATGAAATATCTGACAACAAAATTCCCATTTCGGAGTCTTCATAACCTGATGAATCGGTTTATAAATATTAACAATTTTCCCAAATGCAACCGCTATAAAACCATTAGCTGGATTTATATCCACTGCGACTGCATCTTCCTCTAGATAGATCGTTTGCAATCGACTAAACTGATTTGACAACAATATAACATTATTCCCAGAACAATACGCAAAAATTATCTGTTCTTGCCATCGGACTTGACAAGTTGAACCCTGAGTATCATTTGGACGTCCTGGAAGAAATCTTAACGACATTCCCTGCCTTTATAACTACTTCTTCCAACGTTACAGTACTGCAAATATGATAAAACCCAAAAAGGACCAAACTAAAAGCTAAATTTCCGCAAAACACAAACAATTTCTAACTTAATCCAACATGTAACACCAATCCAACACCAAGGATCACCACAACTGATAGATACCACTCTCTTATACTACCTTGATACCACTAACTAGTGGTTTCTTGTAACGTACAAAGGTATATCCTTACTAGTATTCATATCTTCAAGACTATGAGTATCATAGTATACGAATACCGAGTTACCTGCTTCGTGAAGTTGAGTTACTCGAAATTCGTGATCGTTATTGACGGCTTTCACTTGTGTATCATATGATACGAGCAGTGAGTTACCTGCTTTTTCAAAATGAGTTAATCGTAATACTTGATCGTTATTGACGGGTTTTGTTTGAGGAATGGCGCTACCAAGTTATCCCAAGACTTGCCCCATGGTTATCACTATATACGTGATGTTGAGTACTCATTTCAAGAAAACACATACCTGATAAGTTACCCGTTTGATTTCAACAAGATGCGACAACTTAATGTTTAGCCGCTTGAAACACATTTATGAGAAATATAAGTGTTGGCGAAGTCCGAACCTTGGTGTCAGCGCCAGGTTCTGAGCTAAACTCTCATGTAAAGTGATAAACTCAACAGTACTCGTTGCTCTGGACGGCGCTACCAAGTTAGACCAATCCCATTACCCGGCTACTTATTGGATATACCTGTACTAAGGTATATACTATAGATAGCTTATATATATCTTTGAATGATGATCACTAGAGTTTAGTAACCCGTTAGTTGAATTGTGAATATGGGTGCTAGTTGTAAGGATCAGAAGAAAGCTGTGGCGGTCTGCCTGCAAAGGTCGCCCTGTGTTATGATCGAAAGAAACACACCTCAGAAATGTATAGACGATCCTAATCTGAATAAAGATCTTCCGGAACTGTGTATTGCCCAGATGAAGGCATTTTTGGATTGCAAGAGGGGGATGGTCGATATGACGAAGAGATTTACCGGTAACGCACCGCTTTCAACTGGAAGATACGATCAACAATATGAAAATCTGTGTTCTGGCAATTTTAACCCTAGAGAAGAATTGCAAAAACTTAACCTGTTAGACAGCAATAATAGGGATTAATATGAAATGACCGTTTCTCATGTATATATTCTGATGTTTTAATGTTAACACAATATATTGTGCGGTGCTTAGCACAGGGAAAGCGAGGCTAGTAAATGGTCCCCAGGCCATTTACTAGCCGGGGACCCATTAGAACCCGGCTGGACGAAGATTCACCAAGGAATATTCAAAGTAATGAACTCTGTTTGATACTCCGGTATATTGGTTGCCAAGACAAATTTCCCACATTAAATACGAGGGCGTGTGGTCTAGTGGTATGATTCTCGCTTTGGGCGAATCTACGGTAAACCGTGGATGTAAATCACAAGCATGCGAGAGGCCCTGGGTTCAATTCCCAGCTCGCCCCAATTTTTTTTTATTTTATCACCAACTGTAGATATACGTCATAGTGTTTATACACTTTATGATCTGCTGAATAGTAGTCATAGGGACCGTGAGTGAAGCTCGTTAGCGGGTTCCAAGATCCAGTCCGTTATCTCAGAGTGTTGAGCCCTTCCCTTCGTTAGGTGTGTACGGATTATGGACGATAAGGACGCTAATTTACAGGATTTGGGTGTTGATGTTTTGGATCAAAGTTCCCTTGAGCAGAAGATAGAGAAGAATGCTGAGTCGTTGATAAACCAGCAACTTTTGGAACAGGAGCAGAAACGATTGGAAAGAGCAAAGAATGCTTTGGATAAATGCAAGCTGAAGAGAAATCTGATACGAAGAAGGCTTAATAATGCAACTAGAATCTCAGTAAAGGTTAAACTACGACAGGATATCGAACAAATTGAGAGTAAAGAATTACCACCATTAATTACAGATGTCAAAGATATTGAAAACCGGATCTTGGAGTTGAAGAAATCGAATGTTAGGCATGATATTAATGGAGATAAACAGGAAAGAAGATCTGATGAGACAGAGAAGGATTTTTTGATTAGAACGGGTGAAATTACAGCATTTGGGTCCAAGACTGGTTTCACACTCGATAAAGGTCAAGATTACCGGGAAGACTCGTGGTCCGCAGTCAAAAAGGAAGAAAACCATGATTTTGCGATGGCTAATGAGCAGATGGTGGAGAATTTATTGGGAGAGTCTACAGATGAAAACAATGAAGAAAGCGAGGAATATGCGGATGAGCTGGATGAAGATGATCTTATTGATACCGAGGAACCGGCGGTCATATCAAGACCAGGAGAGGCGAGAGATGATGGTGATGAGCTATATTACCAACGCAGATTAAGACGATGGATAAAGCAGCGCTCAAGTGGGCGCACTTACGACCCGCAGCCGGACCTGCCGGAGTGGCTCAAAGCACATCCAAGCATTTCTGATGCCAAACTGAATGATGAATTTAAGGTACCAGGAGATATATTTTCGTTGCTGTTCAACTATCAAAAGACATGTGTCCAGTGGCTATATGAATTGTTCCAACAAAAATGTGGAGGTATAATTGGAGATGAGATGGGGCTGGGGAAAACGATTCAGGTAATAGCTTTCTTAGCTGGCTTACATCATTCAAATCTACTAGAGGGACCAGTTCTTGTTGTATGCCCGGCAACTGTGATGAAACAGTGGTGTAATGAGCTTCATCATTGGTGGCCTCCACTGAGAACGATTATCTTACATTCCATTGGGTCTGGCATGAGCAACAAGAAAAAAATAGACGAGAGTGATCTTGAAGAATTGATAATGTCATCCGACCCGACGCAGATTTCATATGACGACTTCAAGAATTCAGCCAAAATTAAAAGTCATTTGGAATCTACCAGTAACTTACAGTCACTGGTGGACAAAGTTGTCAGCGACGGACATGTCCTAATAACAACCTACGTTGGTTTGAGAGTTCATAGAGATATCCTACTCAACGTAGATTGGGGCTACGCGATATTGGATGAGGGACATAAGATTAGGAATCCAGATGCTGACATTTCCCTGACATGTAAAAAGCTCAAGACTCATAACCGAATAATTCTGTCAGGTACTCCCATTCAGAATAATTTGAATGAACTATGGTCGCTTTTTGACTTTATTTTTCCAGGTAAACTGGGTACTCTGCCTGTCTTTCAGCAGCAGTTTGTGCAGCCGATAAGCATGGGAGGTTATGCTAACGCAACAAATGTTCAAGTGCAAACGGGCTACAAATGTGCCGTCGCATTACGGGATCTTATTTCACCTTATTTGCTTCGGCGTGTAAAGGCCGATGTAGCGAAGGATTTACCAGAGAAGAAGGAGATGGTATTATTCTGTAAGCTAACTCAATTCCAACGTCGAAAATATCTGGAATTTTTACACTCGAAGGAACTGGATCAAATTAAAACAGGTAAAAGGCAAGTCTTATTTGGGATTGATATCTTAAGAAAGATTTGCAATCATCCTGATCTACTCGACAGGGAAGAGAAAAGGCATCAGGCAGCTTATGGGGATCCTAAAAGATCTGGTAAAATGCAGGTTGTAAAGCAATTATTGCTTCTATGGAAAAAACAACATCACAAGGCACTACTTTTTACTCAATCCAGGCAGATGCTGGATATTTTAGAGGAATTCATTTCATTTAAGGATGATTCTCTCTCACACTTGAAGTTTCTTCGAATGGATGGGACTACCAATATCTCCGTTAGGCAATCGCTTGTGGATGAGTTTAACGTTGGCGAATACGATGTTTTTCTACTGACGACAAGAGTTGGTGGCCTAGGAGTGAATCTTACAGGTGCGAACAGAATTATAATTTTCGATCCGGATTGGAATCCTTCCACTGATATGCAGGCCCGCGAGAGAGCTTGGAGGATAGGGCAAAAACGTGAAGTGTCCATATATCGATTAATGGTAGCAGGCTCAATCGAAGAAAAGATATATCATCGTCAGATTTTTAAACAATTTCTGACGAATAAAATATTAAGTGATCCAAAACAGAAGCGATTCTTTAAGATAAATGAATTGCACGATTTGTTCTCCTTAGGAGGCGAAGACGGTCATTCCATCGAGGAGCTAGATGAAGAAGTGCAGAAACATACAAAAGAATTGAGGAACTCAAAAACTCAAGAGAGCGACGACCTTGAGCAGGTCATAAGCATGGCAGGTGTCTCGAAACTCGAAAGTTTTTACAGTGGGAAGGAGAAAAAGGAGAAATTACAAACGGAAGATGATAGATTAATCGAAGGTCTGCTCGGAGACAATAATTTGCAAGATGCCATGACACACGAAGCACTGGTTCATTCCCACTCAAGTGCTTCAGGGGCTACCGCTGAGAAAGAGGCCGCAAGAGCTGCAGAGGATGCTCTCAATGCCCTGCGAAAATCCAGAAGGGAAACCAAGAAGTACTCAATAGGTACACCAACATGGACAGGTAAATTTGGACAGGCTGGAAAAGTGAGGAAGAAAATTGGTAATGTGAAATCTCAAAAATTGACAGGCTCATCATCTATCTTAGCCAATATGCGTGCGGCCCAGCAACGAGCGAAGAAATCACCATTGCAGCATGATGAGCTCAAACGAACTGATTCAACTGAGAACGAGCGTATTTTAGAAACGATCGAACGTTATTTATGCGAGTGTCCTGACTATTTTGCGTCGTCGTTGGATATCATAAATCACATAGGGGTTTCGCTCAAGGATAAAGATGAAACTATCAGAATTCGTGCATTACTGAAGAGCATCGCTACATTCGACAAGATTAAGAAAGGATGGACTCTTAATGAAGAGTTCAGAGGTGATTGATTATAATACTGGTCGTGGTGTATGGGCGTCTTTGACGCCAATTGACCACAAGGTGTCACAAAATACATCTAATATTATAGAAAGATTGTTCAAATATTCAGCGGTCTCCAAGTCGCTGTGTTGGAAGTTTTTATCTCGTCCAGCTTGTCAAAATTTTATTATCATGGGTACCAAAAGGCATAAAAATCTCATACTATGCTTCGATGGAACGCGTGAGAATTTTGGACCTCAGCCAATATCCAATGTATTGAAGCTTTACCAAATGCTTAAAAATGATGATGATAAAATCCAGATGTGTTATTATCAGCCAGGCGTCGGTACCGAAGCAGATTTCGATCCCGTGGTTGATGTTAGAAGGAAATTTACATTATCGCATTTGCGGAACATCACTGATGCGATGTTTGCATCCAGCCTTGAGCATCATATTGTGACGGGTTATATATTTTTAATGGAAAACTACGAGGCAGGAGATCAAATATTTATGTTTGGTTTCTCACGAGGAGCTTTCATTGCCAGAGCATTGGCAGGTATGTTGGAACGAGTTGGTCTTTTAAATCGCGGTCTAAGTGGAATGGTAAGCATGGCATGGAGAATATATGAGAAATGGGAATCTTCTGAACAACCTGGTCAACCGGATTACTCCAGTACGCTTGCGGATGAGTTCAAAAGAACCTTCTCTCGCAGCTATGAAGTTCGCATACATTTCCAGGGTTTATGGGATTCTGTTAACTCGGTAGGTATTTTGCGAGATAAACTGTTTCCTTGTACGCAAAGAAGCGCGATTGTGGATCACGTAAGGCATGCAGTCTCTCTGGATGAAAGAAAGGGCAAATTCAAACAGCAATTATTTGCTCCGTATCCCATGTTAGGCCAATCCATAGGCAGAAACGATAGTCAATTGAATTATGAGACGTTTTCATCTTTGGCTAGCGACTCGGCCTCACAAACAGATCATCCATGCTCCAATGATGATGAGACTCAAATCAACGGTTTACAAGATTCTGAGCAGGCTATCAGTGGCCAGATATCTATGAGAAGAGATTTCATAAACAATTCTTGGACATCCAGTCAGATTTCAAATTCTGAAGCTGAGAATCAAGGTGAATTTGGAAGTAGAAACCGCTCAACGGACACGAGAATGGGTGTGAGTCCAGATTTGATCGAGAAATGGTTTCCCGGTGATCATTCAGATATTGGAGGCGGTTGGGGCGCTGATTGCTCAACCAGAGAAGATTTATCGAATTTATCTATCCGCTGGATGATAGCTGAAGCCTTTAAGCATGGAGTTAAGTTCAAGCCTGGTTCAGTCACCTCTTTCGCTTCAAAGCACACGAACATCGGTTCGTTATTCTCGACAATGCATGACAAGCTCAGTTTCAACCAAGGAATTAAACTCACGGCGCTGGATGAAGATGATATTGACAAACCATGTATTACAACTAGCTCCCAGATAGCGTCTTCTACCGCAAGCTGGTTTGAAAAGATTTTGGCAGATCTACGTGAAACGAGAAAGACAGAAACTTTAAGTGACGAAGAGGCTGCTCGAGAGTCCTATAGTGCAAAATGCAAAGGCATAAGCAAGTTCGAAACTTTCTTATGGTGGGTGCTAGAGTTTATACCCATAGGTCTAAGACTAGAAACTAAAGCGGGAAAATGGGAAAACGTTTATATCCCCAACCTAGGCAGGCATAGATATGTGCCGCTCAATGGTGACTTACATTGGTCAGTATTCTGGCGCATCAAATATGATCAAAGGTATCGACCCTCAAACTTACCCAACTACGCAAGAGAACTACTTAAGGAATTCGAGGACCTGGACTTGAAGTCAGATACGGTTATGAATATAAACACCAGAGTTTCGCCCTTCAACACATATCCGGCAACAGCAGCAGGTGCTACCGATACAGCGATAAGCCGTGAACGATATCAAGATGCGCACAGTTTGATGCAATCGTTACTACCTGCAGAAGATCTAGCCATGATTGTCACTAAACAAAGCGCCAAGAATTGTTATCTAACCATGAGGAAGCAGTTCGTCCGCTGGGCGGAGACTTGCTGGCAAGAGTTCCCTGATGATCTCAATGAACTGCTACACAAGAATCCTGGTGTCTAGTTTGCATCTTCATTTTTGAATATATATGTATATGAATCAGACATTGAAAGTTTGACCAGAGACGAATGTAATAAATAGATAATAGACAGAAGGGATAACATGATGGCGTTTCTCGTTCATTCAATAAGTGCATTCATATTTGTTTAACCAACGATTAGTTTTGACTTACCATCTTCGAATTCATATTGTGGGATTTCCAAGTTCAATGGAGCTGGACCTTTTCTAATTCTACCAGAGATATCGTAATGAGATCCGTGACAAGGGCAGAACCAACCACCGAAATCACCAGCTTCACCAATAGGGACACAACCCAAATGGGTACAGATACCCAACATGATTAGCCATTCTGGATCTTTAACTCTGTCAGAGTCCGCTTGAGGATCTTTTAGAGCAGACATATCGACTTGATTAGCCTCTTGAATTTCGTGTGCGGTTCTGTGTCTGATAAACACTGGTTTACCTTGCCATTTGACAACGACATTCTTACCCTCTGGGATAGCAGCTAAATTGACTTCAACTTTAGCCATAGCCAAAACATCTGCGGATGCTGACATAGAGGAGACAAAAGTTTCAACGGTAGATTTAGCACCGGCAGACGATAGAAGACCTAGAGAACCAACCATGAAATAGGCAAAAGAACGGCTCTTGTCAGCATTAACATCGTCTTGCACAGCATCACCGAAATTTGGAGTTCTGTAAGTAGACTTGGCAGCAATACTTGACGATGAAAGTAATCGCGTTTGGGTCTTGCACATAGACTTCAAAGAAGTTCTCACCGAGTTTCTTAGAGAAAACATGACAAGCTGTGTATTTGGAGGTTCCTGTTAAAGATGTGCTAATATCCTTGCAGTAGAAAAGTTGGAAAGAGCTTTAAATCAACTTAAACTTCTTGTAATAGAACTTACCCTTACCGAAATCTTTGTTGTATTCAATCCGCTAAACCTCTTCGAAGCTTACGCTACTTGATGATTCGTAGTAAGCAGTACGCTATTCAGGCCAACCGATAAATTTTCAACGGTTCTTCTCCGGCACTTTCTAAGCAAATTGGGTTATTCCCACAAATACTAAGCTCTGATTGGTCAAAATGGGTTTAGTGTCACGTGGTAACGTTTCAGATCACGTGATTACACTCATCACCACGTGATAGCCTTTTCAAAGCTCGGCGGCTAACGAAGTTCATCATTATGACAAGGTGGTCCGGTGGCGAGGTGATCCAGTGGCGAGGTGGTGTGGTCGCATCTTTGTGTACCTCGTTCTACCAGCTAGGTTTGAAGGATCTCTGTCTGGCGCAGAAACTCATTGCTTGGCTACAGCCCCATGGCTTCATCAATGCCACGTATCAGTTAGAAGAACCTATGCTGTTACTGCTGGCCAAAGTCTCCTAGAGCCCTACTTGACCTCATACGAATTGGTGTCGATCTCAGTGGCTAGCGGCTTGGAACACGTAACGAATAGCTCAGTACCATACTATTGATAATATACTGATCTCAGAACTCTTGCCCGTCTTCAACTCTTGTTTTGACTAAGACTGTGGTTCTGAAAGTGGTTTGTAATTTGTATGAATTAGCCGCCGAGACCGCGAATATATATACTAAAGGTCACGTGATATGTAACAGATACTACAATAAGCAAGATTAGCAGCCTGTTGATGAGATCAACGGTTCTCAGTCTGTTAAATCAGTATTTAGACGGCTTTCGCTGTCATTTGATGCTGACTTGTATCGCGTTTATGAGTTTGGTCTTTACGTCGTTGATGCCGGCCAAGAGTCCTGTTTGTCCGTAAATCCAGCATCCGAGTGCAGTCTTGTATCTTCAGCTAGCATTATCGTTATCCTGATGAGCGTCAGGTATAGTAGAAACAGTTTGTAGGTTCGTCTCTGTTCAAACGATCTTTAGCAAGCGGCTGTTTCTTGACACCGAGTAGATCTGTAATGAATTTTGGCCCCATAGGCCATGCATAGGAGTCTTTAAGCTCTGTTTAGGATGAGGATTTATATCCTCTCGTATCTTCAAACCATTATTGAAAGGAAGCTTCAACTTCTCGATATCTTCACTGGTGATTCAGAGAACGCAACGGGTTGTCTCGAGGCATCTCGGGGGATTCTCTGAAATTATTTCATGTTTCTCTGCTGTTGAGACAGTAGCTTCTTCTCAGTGGCCCAGTATATGGGTAGCTGCAACTGTGAAGCGCATCGCCTGCGCTCTGGGTAAACTCGATAGAAGCTGGCAAAGCAGTTCAATCCTAGGAATTACTGCGGACCGTGCTCTGCAACACTCCGATATCTTGGAACCATTTTCAAGTATCTTCACCAGAACCGGGATTTCAGAGCAAGGCAGCGGGCTCAATCAGATCCTGCCACTTGATGTAGATCAGCTTGCTGAACTTGACATTGTCATTCGAACCAAGTCCAATTGCAACCGCAACCTGACAAAGGCACAAATCTCCTGGCAAAACGCCTTGCTTGACTCAGCAATGAACGATTTATCATTGCGAGGGACCACGTATGAAATCTACAGCTCAGAGAAGTGATGGTCTCGATCTTATTCTGTGAAGCCGTAACCGGTATTGATCCCGTTCCATCACATCCTGCTGAATCAATCCTAGCCCACCATAGTCTGCCGCAAGCAGAGGTCCCCATCGACTGTTTCCCTTCAGCTTCTAGACCCAGCTATAACGAGATGCGTTAAACTGCACAATATCGCAGTACCATATCGCAGTACCAGCACACTACTATACCTGATTTCGACATCTCAACAGGACCAGTCTCGTTGGCAGTCGCAACCTGACCTATAACCACTTCCTCTGGTTCATCCTTGTTGCAATCATTGATCGCTCTCGGTTCCACCATCCATTAGGATTAAGAGTAAGCTCAACAGACCTTCCATACCACGAGTACCAGCCACTACGGGACCTGAATGGTCTTTATAGGCAGCATTATAAGTGAGCAAGTCTGTTGCCAGTCATAGAAGACGGATTAGAGCTGTCAAGTGTTAAGACATACTACTACAAGATGTTGGATACAATCAATGAGACGCATTGGATCATCGATACGTTTCTCCTGAGAGGATGTCATCTGCTGATTGTGGAACCAAGACGTTTCCTTCGAGGAATTTACTCAGAGACGATGAAATGGGATGATATGGAAGTTATTAAGGTCAGTGATGATTCTACACGCTCTCAGAGCAGTAATGTAGCAGCATCACACTTCTGGGATCCGCTAGTGGACTGTGAGTTTATCTTACTGCTCAAGGATTCTGGTACTTTGGAGTTACTGGACAGTGAATTGAGAACCGTTGATGTTTGTGAGACTGGAATAGAACAAGGTACCAGGAGCAGATTCCTGGTCGTTGACCAGATAAGTGGGAAGATTTTTGTTAATTTGACACATAATGCCATTTATTCGCTGGATTACCGCAGAACAACTGACAGTATTCGTTTTGTTAAGGATGGAGATAATCCAAGATGTGTTTACGAGGCTCCTGGTGAGATTTTGTTCTATGAAGTAGGATGGCACTGTGATCTGGAATCTGATGTTGATTTTATTACCATTGCTGTACTTGTAGAAACATATGTGCAGTCTGGACTGTGCTTTGAAGTGATTCGGCAGACGCAGAAAGGTTTACGAGGCAAGGAAAGGAATTGGGAGTCTTTGATTGAACTTACTCGTTTGGCGTACTTGGCAGATCGTTCTATTGATGATGTGGTGTCCACGGCTTTGAAGACTGTATCGAATGTTGGGTTCTTCCTCTTTGCATCTGATTACACTGTTTTCTTTGAGTTACCCAATGGCTCACGCCAGAGTATGAATGGCTTCAGAGTTATCGATTTTGCTTTGTGCAAAGGACTTCAATCAGACCTGTTGACAGAAGATCAGCAGAAATCGCTTCGTTTCCAGCACAAAGTTATCTTGAATGCGGACTGGAACGAATTGGAGTTTACTGTGTTTACCAACAGTCGATATGCTTTCACCGCCAGGCTGAATCAAATATTTGAGCGTTCGGACGTGTACCTATATGAATGGGATGAGTTGCCGGTGGAATGCAGAGCAATATTGCCAGTTGAGTCTGCAGAAAGTTTCAATAATTCTGTTATGAGCTTAATCACGATTGATCCCCCGGCCGCAATGATATGGAATCGTCGAACGGGCATCACATTCATCAACTTGACAACAATGTCCCCAATCTGCTCGATGAAGTTTTCACAGCCTTCAGCCTTATATGCTGGAACTATAGGCCATGATATTAATACATTAGTTGCATGCTGCGGTTTTGACGAGGGTGACGGCTACATCCAGAGTATATCTTATGGTTATAAAAAGCTGCTTTTGCACAAGAGAGACATCATCACTTTAGAAGAGAATGTTGTTAGCATATGGCTGACGAGGGACGATTTATGGTGGAAAACTGAGAGCGGATTGCTTATGAGTAAGTATACCGTTGCCCAGCCGCATCCCGAAGTTTCTTATGTAACTTGGAGTGGGCAGAAATTAAGCAGCGTTGACTCAGCGCTGGTGTCAGTTGAAATCTGGGGCGACGACGATGGTAATTTCGTTTCATTGGACCGGGACGGTGTGGTCAGCTGGAGTACGAACCATCGGTCAGTAAAGATAGCGTCCGGTAAAATACCATTAGATGCACAATTACAATTGGCTTGTATTAAGAATCCTAATGGTTCATATTTTACCGTAGTGAGCATCGAAAACAAAATCACTTTTGTAAGCGATGAAACCGCAACTACCACGAGAGATCTAGGATCCAGCTTAGAGTCGTCTTCAATATGTGACCTTTTCATCGTTCCTGACTCCAATTTGCGACATATGCTGGTTGGAACTACCGACGGAAGTATTAAACTATTCGATCTGCAAACTCTTCGAGTTCAAGCGACATTGAGGATAGGTTCTAAGAAAGTCCGTTTCTGCGGAATTCCCAAGAGTCGTTTTATCTTTGTATATACTGAGGAAGATCTCATACTGATAGAGACTGGCGGAAGAGAGGGCTACAATTTCGGTAAAGTGCAGTTTGCATCTCGGATAAATCTTATGAGGGCAAGAAATATCGGTGAGATATACATTTTTGACAAAGGAGGGTTGATATCTTGCTTTGAGATGCCAACTATAATCAACGAGCCAACTGAGATTAGCGACAACTTGATTGTGCCTTCAGGTTGTCCTACAAAATTCATTTCGTTTGAGTGTTCGAATAGGCTGATTGTTGCTAGCTCGATGCACGCAACATATAACGCTGCTCAATGTGTTAAGAGCTATTCAGGTTGCTTACTGCTTGTTGATATTGAATCTCAGAAGCAATTATTTTCGTATGATCTTTCGGAGAGATATCCTCAGGCAATAATCTCGGACATAATAGCAATACCATATGAAGGATCTCATGTTAATGGTGCACGGCTCCGGAAGGAACTTCTTTATGCAAAGCGATTAACACTCAGCAGATGCTTTCTGGTGGCGCTAAATTTTGAAAACGCAGAAGATGATACCCTCGATAACCTGTTACTATTCTCCATTGATGAGAATAAATGTCTCTTAGATTTCCATTACAGTTTGAAGATTCAATGGGCTATTACAGCGTTAAGCAACTACGAGGCCAACACCTTCATCGTCTCTGGTGAATTTTTGCAAATCTTCACAATCGATTACCTTTTACAGGAGAACGCATTCAGGATCTCACAGGCTTCTAATTCGGTTCCTGTTTTTGGCTACCCAATGAAAGTCCTGAGCAAGATTCCTGACATCATCTCACCCGCGATGGAGAAGGCTTTAAAGTCAGCAGAGAGAACTACGACAACTCTTGTGGTGAATCTACTAGAAGGATTACAAGAATACAGTATATCATCAGAGCATGTCAGCGCATTGCACTCCTCCAATAGGCCTACCACTTATCAGATAAAGCCTACTCCCGGACCGCAGAGGAAAGTTCCATTTTTGTTAAGTTCTACAAGAACTGACCGAGCGGTTATCGACTGTGCTTGGATACTCTATGATCAATCACTATGGATCGCGGCAGCTTATTCTGACTGCAGCTTACAAGTTTATTGCATTAAAAGCGGCAACGAGATCGAAACACACACTAGAATGGCACATATAAGATTGGATTGCCAAATAACTGCTCTTACCACCATTGGACAAACTAATCAAGAGACACCTGCTGGCAATATATTCAGATTATCAAAATCCAATAAGGCTCAACTGTTTTGTGTTTCGACAGTTAGAGGTGGCATTTACACACTAGACGAACCACAGCTTCAGCGTTGCCTGGATACCCAGGACGATAGTCTTGAGCAAACTGACTAACAACTACGGGCCATTCGGTAACTGCCACGATACAAATTTGACTGAGCTCAGTAACTTTTCTGACATCTTCGGTCAACGAATCTACGAACATGGTGATGTTCTTGCTTGACATCAACTTGTTGGGCTGCTTCGAATATGCATTCGCCAGCTTGCGGCCCGTTACATACTTTTCAGATAGTAATCCCGAATCAATACTGCGAGGACCAAGTACACTGAAGCAGGCCTTAACGCTACAAGACAGCTTAGAATTTCAGTCGAAGCATCATTAGAGATAAGTTGATGAAGCTAAAAGTACTATAAACATAAGACATAAATGTTTGCAAATCGTCTAGTTTAAAGACATCGTTAATATACAACAGATAAACGTTTAAGACCTCCTGGGAGATAAAAGATTGAACTAGTGGCTTGATTTTTCGTTTTAAAAGTAATACAGTGTCAAGGGATAGCACAACAACCTAACTAGATAAGGTTCTCACTACTAATGGAAGATCTCAAAACGATTGATGAGGTTTTAAAGGTTGAAAGATTCCAGGACTCAACACCATACATACACATTCTGTGCAATACAAAGTTGGAAGGTTCGATTCGATTTGTAGGATATCACAGACTACACTATGAACAGCAATACATTATTTGCACTAGCAGGGGCCTTTACTTATTTGATGGGACTGTTTTGAAAGATAGTTATGAATTTCCTGATTATTGTTACTCCTACCTCTATGTGGAACCAAACGCTAAACATCGGCTACCTGTTCACGCTACGTTTATGAACGATGGTGTTGTCAAATTATTCGAAGTCGATCATTATTCAATTACGCTGTCTACGAGCTTCCGAAACCCCCAACGAGCTGGGGATTATGGGAAACCCTTTATTTCAGCATCAAACCTCGGTGCAATCTACCTCTCTGTCGATTCTCCGAGTATTTGCCAATTTACCTCGACGGGAAGTCATTGGGGGATATATGAGGTCGAAATGGGTGAGCTTATATCTTTCTTCTTCATGAGAAATGGTTCAGATTTATGCTGTTTGTATCGGCACAAGTCAACAGGACACATTTACATCGAAGTCGCTGAGCTTACTACTGACATTGAAGAAGATTATCGCTATGCGACCCGTGGGAAATATATCACGTCTTGTAGGCATCGTTTGACATCTACCGATCAAGCAAACTGCTACTTCAAGAAGCTAAATGATTATTATGCCATTTTCATCACTTCACAATACACATACGTATTGGAACCAGGATGTTCATTAATCACTGTGAAGAATGCTGAAGACCTTAATTTGAGGAACGTCATTGGTGTTAGTGGATCGACATATTCAATTAAGTCTCGCCACCGGGCTGTAAGAGTCAGTGTTTTTGATGGTTCTGGAAATGTGATGGAATCAACCATTAAACTTGGCGGTAAAGCATCCCAGACCGCTACATGGATTCAAACTTCCCTATTAGCAGGTCAGATTTTTGAACAAGATGAATTGACTTTCGTTGATGAACTTTTCTCTCAGAACTCATATTTGCTAGTATCGAGTTTGACGGGCATTAGTCTTGTGGATCGAATGAAAGGCTCCATATCGACCATCCTTCCTGGGCGGTCGAAGAAAGTCACTGACGGCAATTGCATACCGAAGGATGGCTCAGATTTAGACTCCCTTATATTTTGTGGAGCATACACCAAGAACCATGGCTTTATTGAGAAGAGAACGCTAATATATAATAGCGACATGGTTCGGCCAATTGCGAAAAAACAGCTCTCACATCAACCTGTGATTAACTTGTGGGATACAGATCAAGGACTGCTCTATGAATCCATGGCTTATCTGTATAGTGCTGCCACGAATAAGAGAGTTGTAAGCTTTGAGAATGGTCTTTGGTTGACAAGAAATAATGTAAAGATAGACGTTTTGCAGGAGGGAGCTATTTCGGTTTCCGCAATAGATGAAAGCGCCAAGGAAACAAAGTGCTGTGTTTCTGTTCTCTCAAAAGATGGGGTCCTCAAGGTTCTCGATTACCAAGATAATGAACATTCAGAAGTTTTGCTTTCTTTGGATTTAGATGAGAGTAATATCCAAAATGGCAAATCTGCCGTTCTTTACAGCACTGAGGATAATTGCTATTACATTATCTGCTACCATGCTCACGGTTGTCTCAAGTTTTTCCGTGATACAACACAAATTAGAATCCAGAGTATGGAAATGGATTTCTTTCTGTCAGATTTACTTCTGAAATTTGTGGACGATGCTCTTTACGTTATTCTCACTAGCGTCGATGGGCGAGGCAAGATCCTCGAGTGGGAAAGTGGGAAATGTCTGCTTGATATACCAGTTTCCTCGGAATCCAGGATTAAGATCGTCGATTTAGGCAGGAGATCATCGTTCGTGTTATTTTATAACGAAAACGAATGTATTCTTGTCAATCTCGCTGGAATGTTCTATGGAAATATAGATATTGGTACCCGTCCCGTGAAGATGTTAGCTGCAAGCTGTGAAAGCGAGGAAGTAGTATATCTTCTGGACGAAAACGGCTGTTTAAACACCCTTGAGTTTCTGTCATGTTATGATTATCAATCTAAGATGACATCGACTGTATGGAAATCTGATCTCTATGATTTGCCTGGCTGTGTGCCAATGCGGCTTCTACCATTTGCCAACCCAAGATTGGCTGTCCTAATCCTAAATTCTGAAGAGAACAGACGGTTAAGCGCTACAGTTTTCGATTACGACAAGATGCGTCTCTTCGACAGCCAGGACCTTGGCACAACTGATTCTCGTTTGTCGAATGTTTTACTTCGAAGCCTTGACGATGAAAGCATACGTTCAGAATCGTTACGCATATTTATGAAAAGGTTTCTTATCATCTGTTGCGTAACAGATAGGGAATCTATCATTCACATTTTCCGTTTAAATGGCTACAAACTTGAGCGTCTGCAAACTGAGAAAGTGTCCTTTCCCATATTATCGATAGTACAGGCTGGTACTAAGATCCTACTGGGAGGAACTCAGACGGTCTGCTATAAGATAATTTGCGAGCTTGGAGGACACATAATAAAGTTGAGCCGTACGTGGAGCCCTGTTGAGGAAGCTGCAGAACGTCTGCGACCACCGCCTCTGTTCTATTCCAACAGAAATAACTCATGTACAGCCATGTCCCTGCTTGGAAAGTACCGCGAGTTTGATTTAGATGAAATGGATGCATGCCAGGGATTTTTATCTAGCAGCCTATCTCGTTTCGGACCCGATCCGCTAGTACAGGTAGTCACCAAGAGGCTGCCGAACAGGAGGGAAGTGTGCCTGCGATCCGAGGCTTCATCAACAAAGACATCTTCATTCAGGACGAGTGCAGAAATTCTCAGGACTTTGTCCGGTTCGCTCACCACCGGTCCTCAGGAATACATGCTTACCGTTGATTGTAGCGGCTGCGTGAACCTATTCAATGAATCTGGCGATAACCCCGTCGGTTACTTCCGTCTTACGAGCCCCATACTCAGTGTTTCCCCTATAGCCGCGCAATATGACAACATGCAGCTAGACTATTTTGGTATAAGGCTGATGCAGACTCGACCGCTGTTCATGCTGACCTGCATGGATGGGCTCGCTCACATCGTGAGCGAGCACCACTGGTTGGAAGAGTTCACCCTGCCAGAGTCGCAGCAAAAATTCCTTGTCTTAAAACGTCCCAGCTCAAGCGCCTTCGACTCAGAGCTAAGTCATTTTTACCTATAAAATACACAATCCCCGTCTATCTATGCCTAGATCAACAAAGTCTCGATCTTATCCTTAACGGCGTAAATCTGGTTCTTGATGGAAGAAGCATCATTAGTGGTAATCGAAGCTGCAATAACAGGTCTTGACACACCACAAGCTCTCCCCAAAGCAACTCTAGAAGGAACAAACACATATGGAACGTTCTTATCCTCACATAATAATGGCAAATGCAATAAAATTTCAATTGGTTCACAATCAGCTGCCATAATGATAAATTCAGAAATACCACGATTCAAAGTCTTTGTAGCTTCATTAGCACCCTTTTTCAATTGTCTCAAATTCGATGCTTGTTGAACAACATCCAAGATTTGTTGACTCAAAGCTTCATCAGCTAAAGGAAACGCTTTTGGGTTTGGGGTTGACATCTTCAAGTTCCTTGCACTAATTAAACAATAGCTCGCTTGAATACCAAGTTTAAAACCTTTAATTAAACTTGTCAATCCAGTAAAACTGCTTTCTTGATCTCTTCATCAACTGTTAAAACTCGATGAGATGCGATGAGTTTCGTCAAAATTTTCAAATCACTCTTGACGATCCTGAATTCATATCACTATCGACGAAAACTTATGATCACTTCCGACGATAAAAATTCGGATCACTTCCGACGAACAAAATTATTATCACTCTTGACGATAATTTTGAATCATTTTAGACGGTCCAAAATCTGATCACTTTCGACGATCACTTTCGACGAACAATTTTTTCGGATTGAGAATTTTTGTCCACGTGACCTGAAATTCAAAAGTATATATAAAGCAGAGAGGGAAGAGATATGGGAATTTAGACGTAAATGTGAGAAGAAGTGGTGTTTTTGGGCTGGTTTATCTGCTTTACTGGGTGGTTAACCGTTAATTGGTGTTGGTAACTAGTGGTGAGGTTTTTTCCCGGGTCTTAGAGGTGGTATTGAGGGTGTTTTAGCGGCAAAAGGGATGTCTGGTCCGTATGGTCGACTGAACAAAGGTGATGATGGGGGAAATCGGTTCGATAATATTGCAGAGACGCAGAATTTTGATAGTTTTGTGACCATTGATCTGGTTAGTGAGGAAAATACCGCTATTAGCGGCGGATATGGTGAAAGATACCAGTTTGGAATGAGATTTAGAAAGCTTAGAGAGCTTATTTGGGATAGATGTAGCACTGTGGTGACTTTGACGTTGATAGCGGTTACCATTGGATGTATTGCTGGATTTTTGCAAATTTTCACTGAAACTTTGGTAAACTGGAAGACTGGATATTGTGCTAGAAATTGGTTATTGAATAAATCGTTTTGTTGTGTGGAGAAATCGGATTCAAACGGTGTTTTAACCAAACGTCAGGAATTGGAATGTGTCAATAACGGATTGTGGGTGACATGGTCCTTTGGACCTGTTCCTTTCCTGATTTTCTTCTCATTGTCATTGCTATTTGCATTGGTGAGTACGCTTCTTGTCAAGTACGTTGCTCCTATGGCTACTGGATCCGGGATATCTGAAATTAAAGTATGGGTATCGGGATTCAAGTACAAGGATGAGTTTTTGAACCTTCGAACATTGGTGGTAAAGAGTGTCGCTTTGCCTTTGACAATCTCTTCGGGACTGAGTGTTGGGAAGGAAGGACCTTCGGTTCATTACGCGGCGTGTTGCGGTTACGTTATCGCCAACTGGCTTTTGCGAGATGTGTTGACATTTAACAAGCAGGCTGACTATCTGACCGCGGCTAGCGGTGCAGGCGTGGCAGTGGCCTTCGGATCTCCGATCGGTGGCGTGCTGTTCGGTTTGGAAGAGATCGCAACAGCCAGAGAATACACTGCATCGGCACTTTGGAAGTCGTTCTATGTGGCACTCGGCGCTGTGGCCACCTTGGAGTACATTAATCCCTTCAGAAGCGGTAAAATTGTTCTTTTCAATGTCACATACGATAAGGATTGGAAAGTTCAAGAGATTCCAGTCTTTATTATCTTAGGGATTTTTGGTGGGCTATACGGGAAACTAATCAGCAAATGGAACATTAACTACGTTCATTTTCGCAAGACTTATTTATCCAAATGGCCTGTGCAAGAGGTTTTAATTTTGGTCATAATTACAAGCTCAATCTCATATTTTAACGAATTTTTGAAACTAGATATGACTGAAAGTATGGGAATCTTGTTTCATGAGTGCCAAACAAATGACAATTCTTCAGCATTCGCTCACAGGTTATGCCAACTCGATGAAAATACACATATGGTCAGTTTCTTGAGGGTATTCTCTTCATTGGTTATTGCGACTGTCGTAAGAGCTATCCTCGTTGTTGTTTCTTATGGAGCTAAAGTGCCTGCAGGTATATTTGTTCCTTCTATGGCTATCGGGGCAACATTTGGCAGAGCTTTAAGTCTGTTGGTCGAAAGGTTTGTGAGTGGAGCAGGTGTCATCACGCCAGGAGCGTATGCATTTTTAGGCGCTGCCGCAACGTTATGCGGCATCACGAACTTAACTTTAACAGTTGTAGTGATCATGTTCGAATTAACCGGTGCTTTTATTTACATTCTACCGACGATGCTTGTGGTAGCCGTTACGCGAATGGTCTTGTCGTCCTCTGGAACCATCGCAGGTATTGCAGATCAAATGATTTTGGTTAATGGATTTCCCATACTTGAAGAGGATGACCTTGGCGAATTCATGGATGAACACACAGCCAGAGATATAATGGCAGAAGATTTAATAACCATTAATGATGAAATATATCTCTCGGAGTTGGAGTCGCTGATTTATGATACATCTCAAAAGTCCGTAAATGGCTATCCAATAGTAAAGACCAAACTCGGAGGAACAGGAGGGCAAAAATGTGTCGGTTACGTTCTTAGAAGGCATTTGATTACAAAATTAAGAGTCTCTGAAACCAGTTCCTTAGACTCCAATCTGACGTTGGTCAGCTTTACTCAAAATTTACCTCCGCCCAACCCTGACTTTACAGGGCAAAACTTTTTAAGTTTCAAAGATATTGCCAATCCTTATCCTGTTACTGTTAAACCTGAGGTTTTAACATCATCGTTATTCCGCATGTTCAGAAAGTTGGGTTGCAAAGCGATCATGGTTGAAGAGTGTGATGTTCTAAAAGGTCTAATCACCAAAAAGGACATTCTCAGATTTGAAAGAACAAAGCGTGAAGAAATCTTCGGTCCACGCTATCACTTCAATGCCGCCTTTGATCAAAAACTCTGGTCAATCGTTGATCGTATCATTAAGAGATTCTCACATGCGGAATAATGAAATTGTATCGATATTAAATAATGGACATATTATAACGTATAGAAAACTTTGACGCTAGTCTGCGTGCCATTTCCCAAACTTCTTGTAGTCAACGTAAAGTCCTTTCAGATATTGTCTTCCAGCGTGGTCTAAAGCTGAGCTGACCAAACTTAATCCTTCTTGTGACAGCAAATCAAAGATAGAATAGATGGCAGTGGTTAATTGAACTCTTGCGGGTGGATCAAATGGGCAGTGGACTGACAGATGAATGTATCTGATAAGCAGCGTTGGCAGGTGCTTGCGTAAAGAATTTTTAATCTCACTGGTTTTTGAACTGAGTACGTTTCTGCCATTAGATAGTTTCGCCAAAGAGCCATTTGGTTCGCACAAGTTGGTCATCAACCTGGCAAGTGATTTAGCAGATTCAGATGTCAATTTAGTATCTTTATAAGCAGAAAGCAGCTCCAGATTCTCGCATAGGAAGGCAATTACGATATGATGACGATTTGACAACTTGATCCGTTGGGTGAATAGGACATTTGATATAACTTTCATTGTAGTGACAAAAATCTGATCGCTATCGCCATTTAGAGTAGAATTCACAAATATCAAATTTAGCTGTAAGCATAGGGAAAACAGCATTTCAATACAATATTGTGAAAAGAGCCATGGTTTAGATATCAGTAGCTCACTGATGCAATTCATTATCTTTGAAATCGATTTGGTAAATCCGGCAAACTTTGAGCAATGTGTATACAATTCTGATACTGATCTCAAAAACAGTTTTACTGCTGTGCTGTTGCTCTTATCCAAAAGTTTGATCTGCAATTGATAAAGCTCCAATAGGGCGTTGGTAAAATCTGGTGAGCAACTCTCAAAAGACTCAAAAGTGCTAACGAATGCGTGGTTGAAAGTCTCCACATCTTGTCTCAGCGATGATTGGATAGCCGCTTCTATACCAGGTGTTAAAAGAGCAGCCTCAATGCCAGTGCCACGTAAAACCATATATTGGGCATATAGGTACTCCAGTTCATTCGAATAGAGCGTTGAGTACACTAGAAACATGCTAGTCAGTAAATCGTCGTCTGTCTTTTCTATACCGGAAAACTTCTCTTTGATGATCCCGGATAACTGTTCCTTGTATGGTATCTCTTGACAATAATGTAAATCCTGTGCTTTGAATATATGGTACAAGGTGCGCAATAGCCAGGACGTCACTTTATGATCCTCACTGATGGTATCATCCATTAAAAGCTTTACAGCTTTCTCGACATAGATGCTTCGTAGTCGTTGACTGTCATCATTGGTGGTCAATTTCAGTACCAAAAATGCCATTTGGTAGGACATAGAATCAAACTCTTTAGTGCGGAGATGGTCGTGCAAAGATTCGATTCCATGTCGTATGAATGCCTCGCTCACGCTTTCTTTTATCTGTGCCAAGTGATTTAGCCATACGGTCTCAAATACTGAATTACCATATGTGAGTTCTTTCATCTTTTCCATCATGAAACTTTGTAAACCGTACCAATCCTTTTCAATGTCAGATCTGAATGTGGCATTCTTCAGCAAATGGACTAATACCTGCATGTCTATCTCTGTTATATCTGCCTTTTGGCAAATTTTGTTGATAAGATCAATTCTTGTAGATTTAGTAATACACTGTATTGGAACTTTCAATACAGATTTGAGAATGGCTTGATCTCCATATGATTGTGACATGAATCTCATGATGAAATGCATAATCTGTTGCTCTTCGAAAACGTCATCATTGTTCAAAATATCATCGAGAATGACAATTCTGTCTTTGGTGAAGACCATCTCCACAAGACGTTCTACTTCAGATTGTGGAAACAATGAGTTTATAATCGTGCTCCAATTGTTGAAAACAATTCTTAATACATCAGACTGCTCTTCGACAGGCAGTGACGAGATTTTTTTCATGAATGCATCTATAACAGGTAGCATATCAAATGACCTGTATTCCCTAAGCTTGAACAAGTAGTAAAACAGTTCTAGCGGACTTTTGTAGTTCAAGTTTAACGTTTGCATCTGTTTTTCCGGTGAGTTTAGAATCTCTTCAGGTATTATATCATCAAAGGCGTCCATGACGAGATATCTAGCTGTCCAACACACCTTTTGATCGTCGACCTTGAGGTCGAAAACTCTTTTCAGTACTGTGCTGTAATCGGCCAGGGTTGCATAAGCAAGTCTTGGTAAGCCCTTCAACAACACAATCAGCAATTGAGCGTTAATTTTATCTGCTGTTCTATCCTGAAGAACATCCAGATATTCGGATAACTTATCCTTCAGTTGCATTGTCGAAAATGTGGTTAGACAATCAGATAAAAACTGTGCAAATTTATCATCATTTATCAGGAATGCTGCATCAGAATTCTGTTGACAATACGACTCCACTTTATCGAAAAATTGCGGCAGCTCTCTTGCATTTCGGTGACATTTAATCAACTCTGACCATAATTTTATTGACCAGTCAATGCATTGATCCCTTCCCCTGCTTATCAGAGCAAGTAACCGGTCATTATTTTTGATACCAATTTCGATATCAAGTGTCAAGATATAATAAATGAGTTGCCACAGTTCGAGGTTGCTAGCATCATTTTGAATAGCACTTATGCTATCATCAAAGAGGCTCTGTAAAAAATCCTGAGACATCGTTTTCTTGGAATGGGAAAGTTCCTTGAGCAATTCAGAAGACAATTCAGGACGGATGCGGACCACTATTGAGAATATCTTTTCCAGTTCTTTGAAATGCTCCTTCGAAAGAAACAAAATGCATTTGCTGAATAAAACAGAGCAATTTTGTGAGCTCAATTCAGTACTCTTGCTTTGAACAAATTTATCCAGCAGTTTTACCGTGTCAACCGACTTTGCAAACACAAAAGATCCAAGCAGCTCAGTCAAGACCACTGCAACCGGATCATTACTGTCACTAAACTCTGTAAAATATCTGAGCGACGGTAGAAGTAACTGATTGCAATAACTTGATGTCGATTTTGCAAACATTTCCGACATATTTCGCACATCCACCAAAGTTTCAATCTCATTCATAAACTCAAACCTCGCTTCCGCATCATACTCCAAAGGCGGTACTTTCAACAATAGTTCCACAACTCCACCTATTATCGCATTAGCATTATCTAACGATACTTCTACCGTGGTAAGAGAATTTATCAACGAACAGGTATGCCTTAAAGTTTGCAAAAACATAACAAAATCACAATCAACCAATTGCAACGTCTGTATCAAATGACTAACAAATCTTAACTTCTTTAATAGTCTCTTCAACAACACTTCATCTTTCACTGCAATCCACATTTCATTGAACAATTCCCAAATCTTGTAATCTTTCTTGAACCCAACAAGTTTCTGGTCATTCCATCTATCAATAATAAGCTCTAAAACGAAATACTCCTTATTGGGGAAGTACAAATCCAATTGATCAACTTGTGATACAGCTTCACAAATTTCTCCCGTAGAAATCTCTTTTGACCGCAGAAACTTTGTCAATGCCTCCGTAGTTCGTGGTACTTCTATCATATTAACTAAAACTGCCTCCAAACAACCTACAGGACCTCCAATGCTTGCTTAATCGCGGATTCTTTACTGATCATCGCCGTTATTTAATGCGATGAGTTGAAATTTCTTAAAAAAATCACGTGACCTTGTTGCGCACGTGACTTCTAAAACACTGGCACGTGATCTCAATTTCCCACGTGATTTGAGACTTTGGCACGTGATCGAAGTTTGCACGTGACCTACAGCTGTGCACGTGATTTGATTCCCATGTGACTTTCACGTGATCCAGTCTTAGAAGTGAAAACGATTTGAAATTTCAAAGGTTTAAAAGCCAAGAGATTTAAGCAAGTCTTTGAGCCATTGCGTACCGAGGAGGTGTCTTTAGGACAGATAGAATAGGTTGTCGGTGTTTTACAGGGTAGATATTTGTAGTGGCCCTTTTTCCCCGTTGAAATTGGACAAAATTTGAGCAAGATGGAGGCAAAGAAGTTGCTCATCGATGTGGATTCGATGGATTTCTTGGATGAGAGCGTGGATTTGAATGCGATTGGTGCTGATATGGGGATAGATCCCGTGAGTGGGGTTTATATGATGTCTTTGAGTCGAGGAAATGAACCTTTGTGTTTTAACGAGAATGGTAAGTTAAAGTTTAAGTTGAGTCCGTTGGCATATGAGAATATTAGCTTTGTTATGGAGCCAAACAAATATAAACTTTATCCCGTGAGTTTGCCCAGGGTAGATACAACCGAGGAGTACGTTAGTTATGTGTCGAGAGTTTTTGAAATATATCGTGATTTGGGAGATGATAGACGGTTCTCTGTTCCAACGATTGGTGTTATCAACCAGACCGAGGGTAAAGAGCATATAGCAGCTGTGAATTTGGCTATGGAAGCTTTGAGTGTGGAACTTGAGTTGTACATTGAATCTATCAAAGAAAAATCAAGCTTATTTGGAAGATTTTACGAACTGGAAGAAAGTTTGACGATTATAAACTGCTTAAAGACTTTTCATTTCACTGTGGATACCCCAGACCAAGATATCAGAGGACAATTTATCAAGAATTTACTCGCTTGGATTAACCGCTCGGATGGTGAACCAAATGAGGAAGCCACTAGACAGATTCTTTCGAGTAGTTCAGAGACAAAAAAGTGCTTCCAAACCCCACCTTTCTGGAAACTTATCAACACATTACTTCTTCGAGGTTTATTCGAACAATCGATTACCTGTTTGGAGACTTCTGGGATTTTGTCCTACCTTGAGGGACAATGTAAAGTCTCTTCCAACGCTATTCATGATCTGATATCGTTGATTAGGAGATATCCAATGGATGCAGCCGACGACTTTAGAGAGTGGAAAAATTTGGCTTTAGAACTGGCCCAGACCTATAGTGAATCAGATGCAACTATAACCGGGGAAATGCGTGATCTTCTCGAGGATACTCTTTTCCTGATAGGTGGTCACCAAAGCAAGATTTTGACCTACTCGAAGACATGGTATGAATCGCTTAGCGGATTGTTCCTTTACTACATTCCATCCCTAGAGCTCTGCGAAGAATATTTACACTTATCTCTCAAGCAAAATGCGCTGGATGTTACGAATACTTGGCAACAGGCCTGTGTTGATATAATAAAAGGTAAGGTATACTCAATATTGCCACTACTGGAAGGTCTCGACTCATGCACAGCTGCGCTATCGGCAGCTATATGTCAGGCAAAAGGCCTGATTGAGAATTATTACGAAGATGGACAAGATGAAGTTGAACCAACCGAGGAAATTCTGTCACCAAGAAATGGCATGGCCTCATACATGCTGAACAGTTTTGCGTTGGAATTGTGTTCCTATGATAACAAGAAACTATGGTCTGTCGCCATCGGATTGATCACTTTGTCACCAACCGGGAACACAACTGCCAAGAAACTGGCTATCGCTGAACTGCTACCGCATTATCCCTTTCAAACCAACGACGATATAGAATGGATGCTCAGCGTAGCGGCTAAATGGCGTTTACCACAAGTTACCAAATCGATATACACCATGCTCGGTAATAAATTGCTTTACGAAAGTAATACGATAGAGGCGATGGCAAACTTCAGTAAAGCAGGTAAATTCGAATGGGTAAAGCGATATTCATGGATGATGTTCGAAGCTTCAGTATTACAGGGAGCTCCATTGGATGATATGATACTGAATGCCATAGTTAGCGAAGACAGTGAACAAGTTATTCCAAAAGAGCTGCTGGATTCATTAATGACAAACGCAATGAAGCAAACTTTATCACCATATGCCGTATTATTTCAGTTTTATGAAGCTCAATCTAAAGAAAATTGGTCAGATGCATTACATTTCCTATTGGCCTTGATAGACTTCCCCTATCTGCCCAAATGCTACCTGGTGCTTCTTATTGCCAAATTCTTGTACCCAATATTCCTAAAGGATCATTCCAAGACCATGCAAGAAGAATCAATCTTACGAATCATGGAAGCTATGGAAAGCAACTGGGACGACAAAGACGTCAAATCACACAATATCTTCCGCTGCGTTCAAGAGGCCTCGATGGGTACATTACCTGAAACCCTCGAAGATCTTCACAGATCGGTGAGAAAAGAACTGAGTTTAAAACTTTGTCAAGAGTACATGTAAATGCTTCTTATATCTATTCGATGCAACTATTCAGCATAACATGAAGAAATGAAACAAGAGCAACCGCTAAGCGATTACTATCTTTTATGATGGTTTATATATGACCCTCCAGTAGTCAGGGATGAATAAGATGGCCTTTTCACTCTAGTAATGGCACACAACGTCCTGAGTAGCTCTTGAATTCAACAATAGCGCAACAATCAAACCGTATAGACCCAAGACTTCAGCAAAAATCAAGATCAAAATCATACCAACGAAAAGTCTTGGTTGTTGAGAATTACCTCTCACACCCGCATCGCCAACAATACCAATAGCGAACCCAGCTGCTAATCCACTCAAACCAACGGATAACCCAGCACCTAGCTGAATAAATCCGGTGTATAAAGCTTGTTGCTGCTGCAAAGAATAACAAACAAGAACAGAAACAACTAAACCATAGATCGCAATAATACCTGCCATAATCACAGGAACAATATTCTTGAACAATAAATCCGGTCTCAAAACACAAGTGGCGCAAATACCAACACCAGATTTAGCTGTACCATAAGCAGCACCAAATGAAGTAAAGATAATTGCTGAAGCACAACCAATCGCACCAAAAAATGGTGCATAAACAGGACACAATTCACTCATCTTATATTACAATAAAATCTGATACTGAAATAACAATCCAAATCACCTATCTAGCGGCTCAAACCAACTCTATATGCCCTTCAGATCGATAGATCCAGTGGCTAGTTGTTTGTAAGTTCACTTTGATTAATCCCTTTGACCAGGCCTTGCAGCCATAAAGAAAAAAATGATCGGCCGGGTAAGGACCGTCGATCCGGGGCGGGTAACATCGTAGTGGGCTGTCACGTGACCTATACCAATCACTCATATCGCCCTCATCTCTTCTTGAAGAAGCTCTCTAGCGTTCCCTGGGTTCTCTTGCCTTTGTTTGGTCTCTTATGTGCTTGGTTATCTGGCTTGGATACAGTTGATGACCTTTTTTGCGCCGGTTTCTGCGGAGGTGTTGAGGAGGCAGCACGATTCGTTACCGTGTAACCATCTTCGTCCACATACGAAGAATCGGCATCTGCCCGTGTCTGTGGCGTATCTTGTTCGTCCTCATTCTTGGTTTGCATTAGCGAATCGTCAGCGGTAGTTTCTAGTAATTCTTCGAGTTCTTGTTTGTCCATAGGTGTAGACTCTTCTCTATCTGGGGTTTCGCTGGCACTCGCCATATCTTCTTCGTCGTTATCAAACAGGCCATTAAGCTCTTCCATCTGTGCGGATCTCTTTTTATCGTTTTGAGTTTCTCGTTCCATTTGTTCCTGCCTTCTTCTCTCGAGTTCTTGGCGTCTTTCTCGCTCTTTCCGCTCTCTTTCGCCTCTCATCTTGGCCAATATCGCCGTGGATCTAAGTCCCGTTTCCTTACTCTTCGCCTTCTTTCCATTCTCTTTAGCCTCGGGAACCGTTCTCGATCTTGCAATCGGTACTGAGTTACGTTTCACTGGAGGTCCCGCATCCAGAGTCTTGGCCCTCTTCGATACAACTTTCAATTCAAAACAGTTCCGCACTGGCAACACATCCTGCAGATCCCTGGCTACGCTCACCGGAGTAAATATATCCGTTGTGTTAAACGCATAAATAAAGCAATCAGCCAAACTTTCCTCATCATCAAAACCATTTAAATCATTCACTACTTTGATATTCCCATCTTTATCCACACAAACTATAATACAATTGAACTTGGTACTAGTATTTTGTCTGTAATAACTGTACATCAAATATTTGGCCCTAGAAGGTCCCACTTTAAACCGGTAAATCAAATCTGTAAACAATACGGGTTTCTCCTCAGTGAATAGTCGCTCATTGATATATTCAAACACCTCGTCGGCCATCTTCGAGCTTATATTCTCACTTTTAATGTACAACGACAGTTTAAAGCTGTTGAAGTTTTATTTAAAGGCCGCGTCACAATATAAAATGTCAGAATTATAAGAAATAAAACGACACAACAGCTAAAGCATCCCGTTAAGACCGTTTCGATCCTTGAGAATTACTCCAAAAAATACTAGAATTTTTTGCGATTCTTTTGAGACCAATATTGTAGAGAATGAAGGTATACTTGATTTATCTTATATGCTTTCACATTGTAATGGGACACCGGAATACTGGGCAAGATGAACTAGAAGCTTCCCATTATCTTAATTCTTTGATTGAAAAGCACAGTGCCGGGTTGCAATTGGAAATTGAGAACGTCAAGGAAGACGTTACGTTGCAGCAAGCAGAAGACGACAAGATTTGGTATGTTGGTGAAATATCGATATCGCTACTGGATAAAAAAAGCGTTACGTCTATGACAAATAAATTGGAGAGAGCATGGCGATTGCCCTGGAAACTACTAAATCGTTTCCATTTGCCAGAACTGGGACTCTTTTTCCTATCTATAGGTGATACAAATATTTTTGATGAGCTTTAGAACAAAACATAAAATTGGGCTCAAAACAAGCTGAAAATTCAATTGGAACCAGGGGAAGCACCCAGGTGGTGGTGGTGTCTCAATGGCCATTGAATAAGCTGTTGAACGTTTACTAGAATAGATGTTTAATTTGTTAAAAAAAATTTTAGCGCCGCTTGGTTTCGATCCAAGGACATCAGGGTTATGAGCCCTGCGCGCTTCCACTGCGCCACGGCGCTTACCGAATTCGATGGTAAGTTTAAGAAAAGTGAGGTACATATAGAGGGAGACGACTACTTGAGATAGCCAAATCCTAGCCAATGCATAATAACATCCTCACTATCGAACGGTTCTAGTTCTACTTCAGTCGTTTACATGGGTCCTGTTATGAAATCCGTTAACGCGGTCTGGTTCGTCAGTAAGATGGCCAAGTTTATCGACCTGCCAGGTATGAAGCTGATTCCTGGTTAAATGCAATTGCTAATAGTCAAGAGGTTGTCTCGACTCGACTAGCCGCTGGTTTAGGCTCGTGAAGCAGATCTAGCTTGGGAACATTGCGATGATTAGAGCTGCAAGTCTGGCTGTCGAACAACCGCTTAAACAGTGGAATAATCTTCCAGTATACACTACTCAGTACGAGCTAATGGACGCTGAAGCAGTTCAAATGATTCTAGATATCAGAATGATGCCGTAAGGATCTCAAGAATGATCGAATCGCGTCAGAGGGAATCACATAGCTGCCCAACGCAGTTCTGCCTGCAAGGTTCACTGAATATCAGCTCTAGCGACAAGAAGTCACCGATCACTACCCATAGATCCGCCGCGGTTGCTACGCCGGAGCCAAGTACACTAAATTCAGAGAGATTGAGGCCCTAATATAAAACCCATCGGAAGATCATTTAGCCGATACCGAGTTGAGCGAGCAGTTACAAGCTTTAGCAATCACGAACGAGCGAACTTGGCTCAGATTAATCATAGCAGGCCTGCGAGACGAACACCTTTATCCTTCCAGGCGGCAAACAATGAGTAATGATCCACCGCAAGCTGCATTGAACAAGAATGAAGCCTCCATGAACCGATGCGTGGTTCCCGCTATTTGGGATCTTCCAACGAGAAGCAAGAGATTGGGAAGTATCATTAAAAGCTGTTAAAGCTGACGCAATTACTAGAATCCATCGTTCCATGATCCTCAACCTTTGCCATAATCTCGACGACGTCCACTCAAAATAAACCATGGAAACGAAGATATAACGAAGACCCTAACAGGAGAATCCATCATATCCACATTGACCCACATATGGAAACACTTATCGTAATCTAGCTGGACCAAATTCATTATGTCGACAACAAAGAAACATTACAGATACTGCTCAAGCGGCTACAGGACCAAGTGCAAATGCGTTCAAAAGTGCCATGGTGATCTATGCCTCTGCGCAAACGATACACAATGTTCAGTTAGTGCCCGATCATGTCAAGCAGTCTTGCTTGCGCTAAACGCTAAACAAAACAGTGGGGTTTTACAAAGAGGAGGAGAGCAAGATCAACTAGCGAGGCCCAGGACTTCAGGTGAGCCAGCCGAACCGAGTTCCAGCTATAGCTGTCAGTGTAATGGGCTTCTAGAGATCTCCGTGAGCAATGACTGTAATTTTTCACTAGCTCATCGCATCAATGAATACAGTTTAAAGAGAAGAATAGCACCTTCTAGCCACTCTTTTGAGCTTAAACTGTATGCTGAAGAGTCAATTGATTGGTAAGATGTCACAGAGGGTTTTTGAAACAAAAATTTTGAAGGTAAATCCGTTATCTATACATTTTTCGCCAAATGCCCATATTGATGGATCATTACCGATCATTAGCGATCCAGAAAGCGAGAAAGCTCTGTTGGAAGCTGCCAGGATTATTAGAGATTCGGATGACACAGTAGCGTTTCCAACGGAGACGGTTTATGGACTTGGAGGTTCATCATTAAATGACAATTCAGTTTTAAGCATTTACAGAGCGAAAAATAGGCCCAGTGATAATCCATTGATTACTCACATTTCGTCAATTGATCAATTGAATAGACGAATTTATGGTGACGAGTCGAATTCGAATGAATCTCCGTTAAGAAATATACCTGAAATTTATCATCCGCTGATATCGAAACTTTGGCCCGGACCGCTCACAATTTTGCTGCCCGTGCCTCCTGCAGGAAGCGGTACTCTCTCGAAATTGACTACTGGAGACCAACCGACTTTTGCTGTGCGGATTCCGTCTAGTCGCATAGCTAGAGCTTTAATAGCCCTGAGCGATACGCCTATTGCGGCACCATCAGCCAATGCGTCCACTAAACCATCGCCTACTCTGGCGTCTCATGTTCTCCACGACTTGGAGGGCAAAATACCTTTGATCTTGGATGGAGGGCCTTGTAAGATAGGAGTGGAAAGCACTGTGGTGGATGGATTGTCGCAGCCTCCATCTTTGCTACGGCCTGGCGGTTTCACATACGAGCAGATCGTGGAACTGGGAGGTAGCCAATGGGCTGATTGTAGGGTTGATAGAAGGCAAACTGTTGGCGAGACTGAGAAGGTTCGCACACCGGGTATGAAATATAAGCACTATTCACCATCTGCTAAAGTGATCCTTCTGGTACCGAACCAGAAGGATTGCACTGACAACAGAATAGTGAAACTGAGAGATATAATCCGAGCTGAACAATCTTCGCGATCAGAGACGCTAAAAAGCATTGCAGTACTCACAGCATCTCATCTGAATAACACTTCATTGAACAATATCCTTCCATCGGAATCAAATTTGAAACTGATTGTAGAAAGTCTAGGATCGACCGGACGAGAGATTCAAGCTAATCTGTTTGCCGCATTGAGAAGAGTCGATGAAATAGAGAAGGTTGATTTGATTATTGTTGAAGGATTACCGGAGGTAGATGAAGGCCTCGCCGTCATGAACAGATTAAAAAAAGCAGCAGGAGGTAATTGCATTTCATTTTGATTACAAATTTCATTTAACTACAAATTCTTCATCTTTCAATTACAAACTGAGGGCTTCCCGGATGACATATTCCACAAAATATATAGTCATTGTCATGTTCAGTAAGGCGTCTATCACTTCTTTGCAGCCATTATACATTGGAATAACGTAGAGAGTCCAGTGAGGAAAATCTTCGCGACCACCATTTCCGAATCTCATCGGCGATGAACACTGAACTACTGATTGTGAACAAGTAAATCAAATCACTTAAACTCAAGCTTTCTGTCTTGAAGATTCTTTGGAAGAATGGAACGTAAATAGCACACATTTGACCCAACAGAGAGAAACCCACAGCATAATTGAACATTTTATTTGCAAAAATGCCCACCTCGAATATAGATTTTGTAGCATGTCTACATGCTAATGCATTGAACATATCGAAGAAGACAAAGCATGTGAAAGTCATGGTCGTATCTCTAGCGGTGACTTGGTTGTCTTCAGTCATTTCTCCAACAAAGACATAAACAGTCCCCACGATGATGAATGCTGCACTGATCAATAAACGTTTCAGCACATATTTCGTTAAAATTCTGTCAGTACGTTTTCTTGGCGGTTTCTTCATAACTTCATGATCAACAGGCTCAACACCGAGGGACTGAGCAGGAGGACCATCCATCAGTATGTTAATCCAAAGGATTTGCATAGCATTCAGAGGATTAGGCAGTTTAAGGGCAGTCGAGAGAGCCACAAGAGATAAAGCCGCCACGGATGTAGACAACTGGAATGTCAAAAAGTTTTGAATGTTATTGAAAATACCCTTACCTTCCTCGATTGCCGTCAAGATGGTACTGAAATCGTCATCTGTCAAGACCATGTCACTTGCTTCTTTTGCAACGTCAGTACCCATTTTACCCATTGAAACACCAATATCCGCCAATTTCAAAGCTGGTGCATCGTTAACACCATCACCAGTCATGGCAACAATGTCACCTCTCTTTCTCAATGCACGAACTATATTCAATTTATGCTCTGGAGTAGCGCGTGCGAAAATGTTGACGTGATCTATAACGTTTGCCAAGTCGTCATCACTCATATTGTCTAGTTTGTCTCCTGTCAATACAGAAAACTCTGGGTTCATAACGGGGATACCAATTCGTCTTGCGATATTCACTGCAGTATTTTCCGAGTCTCCGGTAATCATTATGACATGCACTCCGCCTTGTAGTAATTGCTCAACGGCAGGTTTCACGGTTGGCCTAGGTGGATCACTCATGCCGATCAATCCTGCGAAGGTTAATCCTGTTATTGATTCTTCATCCAGCTTTTCGGACGCATCACGCAGTTCCAGCTTACCAAATGCAAGAGTCCTTAAACCATCGGAAGCCAATGCGTTTGCTGTATCACTAATAGTTTCTTTGTGCGAGTCTGTCAATTGTTCCGCTTTTCCCTTCTGGTTTACGAAGTGCGTTGAATTGGCTAGTAACTTCTCGTATGCGCCCTTCACATAAACAACACATTTACCTTCTGGGTCCACAACTTTAGTAGCCATAAACTTCCGCTTGGAATTAAATGGAATCTCCTGCAATTTTTTATACTCCGACCTCATATCCTTGATATCGAACTTCGATAACTGTTCCAGTAAAGCAACATCAGTAGGATTGCCCATATACTTACCATGTTCCTGAGAAAATGATGCATTGTTACAAACATTGCTGATTGTCAGGATTGCTCTCACGTCATCAGTAAGGTAATTTCTGAAGCTTCCGCTTTTATTTTTATCCAGGATCAGCATATTCGATTTATTTTCCATGCTAGCGAGGCACCAAATCCTTGAGACCGTCATATGGTTCGAAGTCAAAGTACCAGTTTTGTCCGAACATATGACATTAACTGACCCGAGAGTTTCAACACTTGGAAGTCTCCTAACGATCGCCTTGCGCTTCGCCATTCTCAAAACACCAAGAGCTAAGGTTACCGTAACAATGATAGGCAGACCTTCGGGAATAGCGGCCACAGCTAGAGAGACCGAAATTTGGAACATGTCTAGCCATGACCTTCCTTGTATGATACCTATCAAACAGATGATTCCGATTAAAACAAAACTCATCAAAGAAAGGTCCTTACCGAGTTTATCCATAGCCAATTGTAGCGGTGTCTTTGGCTTTTCAATTGAGCTCATCATCTCAAAAACGGATCCAAACGAAGTATTCCTTCCGGTACCAACGACGATTCCTTTACCATGACCTTCTCTAACCAAAGTACCCATGTAAGCAATACAAGTTCTATCAGAAGTCGGTACAATGGAATACGGTTGATCGTTGAAGCTCTCCTTACTCACATGATGTGAACTCTTATGTACAGGTTCATTTTCACCTGTTAAATTACTTTCATCGATGGATAAATCCACACTTTCTATAATACGAAGATCCGCAGGAATCCTATCACCAATGCCAAAACGGACGAGATCTCCAGGAACCAAATTGACAGCCAAAACATGAGACTCCTGTCCAAACCTAATAAGATGGCACTCTGCCGGAACCAGTTTACTAAGCGCTTCCAACGATTTCTCGGATCTATTTTCTTGCACAAATCCCACTGTCACAACTATCACTATTGCCAGCGTAATACTAACTGCATCATCGACGTTCCCCATCAAAAACGAAACCACTGCGGATCCAATCAGCAGTAAGATCAGTGGATCCTCCACGAAGTTCGATAAAAACTTTTTCCACAAAGGTTCATTCTCTTCTCCGACCACTTCATTCAATCCGTGAACCAATTTCCTTCTGCTAGCCTCTTCCAATGAGCTCAAACCAGTTTTACCATTAGTACCTAGCTTTTCTAACGTTTCATCCACTGTTAAAGTGCAAAATTCAAGCGAAGGATTTGGCTTCGACAGTGCTTCAGCAGTCGCTCTGAACATATTACGAGTCTCATCATCACTGACAGAATCCCCAATCGATGTATTAAACGGATTATCACCCATATTGGATCAAATACGATGATCGATTCGCCCTGCTTGGCACTGGAATAAACCACAACCAATTCAACACAACAAACCTCGCGAGACTTTATAAGACCTCCTGAACCAACCAATTGGCTTTAACACTCAATTTGAAGCACTTTGAAGAGCAACTTAGTCCTCTTGAGTCCAAATCCTCTTGTATATCATATAGTTGAAGCTACTTTACTGATCTCAATTGGCAATTTTCACTTGTTGAAGAGACATCACGTGAAATGCACGTGATACAAAGCTTGAATCGCGTGAATTTCACGTGACAAAAAACCACGTGCTAGGCTCTCGGGCACGTGAAATTCACATGACTAAAAAAGTCACATGAAATTCACGTGTAAAAACCTTGTTATCACGTGATAGTTGTGTCAGCGGACTCACGTGACAAAGTGTCAGTAAATTGAATACCAATTGATATTTAAATAATTGGTTAAAATGTTGTTTAACTATGGTACAAGACGTTGTATTTCCTTGATGTCAACGTTCTTCCTTACTGGCAGTTTGGGATTCTTTTCCGAATTGTTTTAGCGTGGTTCAACGTTGTAACGTAGTCTTATACCCATTGCTGCCAGTTCCGAGTCGAGATATTTCAAGACAAACGGAATTGCCACGGTGGTTGTATCACCACCACCGACAAATTTATTACCTTGGCCGTCTTCCCATATGTGGGAATCGTCGATGAAAACGCTGTCGTTTCCTTGGTACTTGGTTAACATCTTCTTTGCATCATCAAATTTAACAGCGCAACGACGACAGCGAACGGAGGATAGGGAACCGATTCTTGGTACGCTTTGTTGAGTGGTCAAGATAGCGCCACATTCGCGACAGATTGAAGTTTGTGTATAATCGGAACAGTTCAATAAACGGTCCTGCAGCAGGAATGCAGTACCGTGACCGATGAGGGCGTCTCTTTCCATTTCACCTACACGAATACCACCGTGTCTCTTTCTACCTTTGACAGGTTGCATAGTTAAGCTGTTGACGGGACCTGTAGAACGGACTTGGAACTTATCGTTCACCATATGACGCAGCCTTTGGTAGTAGACAACACCGATGTATATGTCAGCTCTAAGTTCTTCACCGGTGGTACCGGAGTACATCGGCTCGTTACCATGGTAGTTATAGCCTGCCTGGCGAAGTTGTTCGCCAAAATAATCTGCTGGAGTGTCATTCTCGCTGAATATCCACGGAGTGGCATCTTGCGCTATCCCATGTAGGGCACCAGACTTACCTGCCAAGGATTCGACAAACATACCAATAGTCATACGTGATGGGAAAGCGTGAGGATTAATGATGACATCCGGTTGTATACCAGTCTCGCTAAAAGGCATATCGATTGTAGGCCATTTGCGAGAACAAACACCTTTCTGACCGTGCCTCGAAGAAAATTTGTCACCAATTTGTGGAACTCTTCTAATACGGTATTTGATCGATACAGTTTGGAGCTCTTGAAGTTTGTTTGACTCATCCCCAATTAAATTGACTTCTTCGATGTAAGCTGGTTCTGATGAGTGATAAGTTTTAATTTTAGTCTTGTTCAAAGTGTCATCAAAATATGCACATATTGGATCACCTTCTTCAACGTAAGTCCCGATATATGGTAAACCATCTTCATCCAATTTTTCCAACCATTCCTTTGGCCATTCATCGGAGCCAAAACCGAAGTGCTGTGAGATTGGATCACCACGACTCCGGTTTAGTGAAAGATCAATTTTCTCCGTCTTGTACATAGTACCATAACCAAAACCTCTCTCATCTGCAGATTTATTGATAATCATAGCATCATCCATATCGTACCCGGTGTAAGAGATAACAGCAACGACAGCGTTCGTACCGTTGGGGAAGTTATCCATACCATAATCATCATACAAGTTGGCTTTGACGATTGGGGTTTGTCCCGTTTGCAGTCTATAAAGTTTGTTATCCGAACGATGGCATAACGCAACACCGGGAGTACCCATAGTTTGTTTACCCATTTGACATTGATACATGTTTCTGGGCGATTGATTGAAATCGGAAAATGGTGTTAAATTAGCCAGGATCGATAATATGTTCGTTGGTGTAAACTCCACATGTGTATGCACATTATTTTGTAATTCCTCGGGGGTCACAGCAATGTTCATGTAGACTTGTTCGAAGGGCCCCACGATATCTTCTTTATCCAATGGTAAGTAACGAACTGGACGCATCATTCTGGAATGACCGCCAAAAATATACAAACCAGGATACTGACCACGGGCAGAAGGAGGAACATAACCGATTTCCAAATCTAGTGGTAGGCCTGGCGTCTTTCCTTCAACCTTCCAAAACCGTAGAGTATCCGCAATGATCTTACCTTGGGCATGTGAGGTCCAACCTATTATCTTACCATCCAGTTGGACGCAACATAAGGATGGTCCAGCCGCAAAAGTTTGAGATACTGGCGATACACCTAGCGAATACAATATTGATGGGATCTTTGTAACATTTGACTGTTCAGTCGATATACGACATTTGTGAGCAAAATGATTCAATAGACCACATGGAGAACCATCGGGGGTGTGGACCGGGCACAGGAAACCCCAGGATTCTGGAAGCAGCTTTCTGACGGTAGTAGTCTTCAACTGGGCAAAGAAAGAACCTCTGTGAACCATTCTGAAATGCGAAATGAAACGATAAAAGTTAATCTTTTCGGCGACAACAGTGTAACCTGAAACTTGCTGCAGATCCAAACCAGATTGCGAAACTAGATTACCAGTGGAAAGGAAATATTGTAATTTTGAACCAATATTCTCATTCACTCTCATCAGCACCCTAGTAACGTATTTACGGTCTTTGAAATTGATGGGCGATCCACGATTAATGTCCGTTCTAATTTGCGCCACGATGCTTTGCAAGTATTCTTCAATCTTTTCTTTGATTATCATACCATACAGGAAGCCACCCAGTAACACTTCTTGATGTTGAGTAGCATCTGGGTTGTCTGGACAGCATTCACCAGCAACTAAAGAATACAATTTTCTAATCATAAAAAGTAACATCGAGGATTTGTCTTTGTTGGTATCGTTATTGAGATGCACTAAGACAATGCGGTCTAGTACTTCTTGACCCACTTGGTAATCTGATTTATCTGCCGATGCCTGGAAAACAACTCTGAACTTGTCACCCAAATACTGTAAAATCTGTCTTCGATTCTTCAACTGCGGATATCTTTTCTTATAACCCGTTAACAGCAATTCGAGACGATCTGTCAAGAATGAGTTTGTTACATCGGATCCGATAATACCATCAAAGATCTCTCTATCACTTGTGTCGCAAAGTGCCTTCAAAATCATGATAACAGGTACCAAATATTCATTCTTTCTCCAAGAAAATCTAAATGTCACTTGTCCATCATTCAAATAATGTAACACATTGGTCTGAGACGTTTGATCCGGTCTCACACATCTGATTTGCACACCGTATTGAGAGTAAGAAGCACCTCTATTGGCAAATGATGGTCTAACAATCGCCATGGGATGGTTCCTCCTCTGTACAATCAACATTCTGATCAATTTTTCAATACCGTTAATGATAAAATAACCACCAACTTCATCGGACTCTTCTTTGTTCTTAACCAAATCCGCCGGCGATAGTTTGTTTAAATGACATCTATTACTTTGCAACATAATCGGTAGTCCACCACAGTCCCTTACCTCGGTGAAGACTTCATCATTTCCATCGTTAACGGACCATTTAAGCTTTAACATAAGTTTACCTCTATAGGACGAAAGTCTTTGTCTGGCCTCTGCGGGAAACACTTTCCTCTCAACCGCAGAAGTAACACCATCATTAGACATCGGTTTCGTAATAGAAACTTGTTCAACACTCAGTGACAATTTATTACCTAGGTAATCACTCCCATTAGTCTTACCATCAAATACAACTTTTTCACCAATATCCTTAACGGCTTGATTCAACAATCCACCATCAGAACCCTCTGTAAGAGCATTGAACGATCCAATATGAGGTTGAACAGCTTCTTGAAGTAACGGATATGCAGATTTATCCTTTGGTGGATTTATAAAACGTGATTCTCTCTCTAAAGTCCGGAAATCAGCTGTTCTCGCCTTTGGCGGTTTAATAATTTTACTCATACTGTAATTTTAACAATCCATATAGGAGAACCACTACTTCAATTAGGTTACAGTCCCTCAAACCACACCTGCCAACTGGTTCGATCTGATGAGATGAGATGAGTTGTGTTGATACATAAAATTTTTCAATTAAATTTTAGTCGCAGCTTCAAGATCATTATATACGGAAGAATAAAAACCCAGATTTTAATGATCAAAGAAAGCTCTTAAATAAGCTCTAATCCGAGCGAGAATTAAACTAAGATTGTCAAGTCAATTATAAGCTTAAAATATAGCAAATCTGGCTTAATCATACGACCTTAACAACCCGATATACCCTATAACAGCACTCTCAACACCATCAAATTAAATAGCCTTGTTGGCGCAATCGGTAGCGCGTGTGACTCTTAATCACAAGGTTAGGGGTTCGAGCCCCCTACAGGGCTTAATTTTTTTTGAACATCAACAACTGATAATGCTTATCACCAACTAATGAACGTTCTCCGGCCAACGCCGTCTGTTTCTTAATGATCTTTGAATGCTATGGTTATTGCCGAATGTATATCTAGATCTTATCTGTTACAAGATATCTCTCGAATCATCTTACGTTGTAGTCATATATACCTTCTTGACAGGTATATATACCGTGATAACTGTCCTTGGGTCTTGTTGGAGTAGAATATCAGAGTATAGTATAGGTCAAAATGGATCCTGCACTTGATGATGCGTTCAGACAGCATCAGGATGGTCGAATTGACGTTGGATTTGTTCAGAAGATGAGAATATTTGTGATATGGTTGGTTTGGAAGTTCACGACAAAGGAAGGTCTTCTTGGAGACTATAATTATAGGTACCTTTTCACTCCATCGTATCCATTTCAAAATTGGATCTCTAGAAGAAGAGGTGTATCTCCGACCAAGGTGGATCAACCGTTCTTCTCGCTTAATGAAGATGTTCCAGTGGCTCTTGGATTGCTTTTGGGACTGCAGCACGCTTTATCGATGTTAGCTGGTGTTATTACACCTCCTATGATCATTAGTGGTGCTGCGAATTTGAGTACTGAATTAACACAGTATCTTGTTTCTGCGTCGTTGATAACATCTGGACTGCTTTCTGTGGTTCAAATCTCTAGGATTCGTATTCCTTGGACTTCGTATCATATTGGGTCGGGACTTCTGTCTGTGGTGGGCACATCGTTTGCCGTCATTGGGATTGTTACCAAGTCGCTGCCCGTAATGTACAAATCTGGTTATTGTCCCACTGCGAGTGATGGAACTCCGCTGGCGTGTCCCGATGGTTATGGAGCTATTCTTGGCACTGCAGCTTGTTGTGCCCTGCTAGAGATTGCATTGTCCTTTACACCACCAAAGATTTTGCAAAAGGTGTTTCCAAAGATCGTTACTGGACCAGTAGTCTTGTGCATCGCTGTGCCACTGATTCAAAGCGGATTCAATGATTGGATTGGCGGTGGTGGTTGCGTTGGCGAAATCTGTCCTTACAAAAATGGTCCGCAAGCGGCTCCATGGGGATCAGCCAAGTTCATAGGATTGGGTTTCTTAGTGTTCTTCACCATTATCATGTGTGAAAAGTATGGTCCACCGATTATGAAATCTTGTGCCGTTATTGTCGGCTTAATCGTTGGATGTATCGTTGCTGCAGCTGCAGGCTACTTCGATCGTTCGAGCATCGATGCTGCTCCCGCGGCAACTTTCATCTGGGTTCATACTTTTAGACTAAGAGTCTATGGACCAGCTGTGCTACCGTCATTGATCATGTTCATCGTTTTGGCGCAGGAAGCTATCGGTGACATTACAGCTACAAGCGATGTGTCTCGCTTGGATGTCGAAGGACCGGAGTACGAGTCCAGAATTCAGGGCGGTGTGCTGTCAGATGGGCTTGGCGGTGTCATCTCAGCGTTATTTACAGTGACTCCGATGTCGATCTTTGCCCAAAATAATGGTGTCATTTCTTTAACCAAATGTGCCAGTAGACAGGTCGGCTACTGGTGCTGTTTCTTTATGGTAATCATGGGGATCTTTGCCAAGTTCGGTGCTGCTTTGGTCGCCATACCAAAGCCAGTTCTGGGCGGTATGACAAGTTTCCTTTTCACTACAGTGGCCGTTGCTGGCCTGAGAATCATTTCGTCGATCCCATTCACTAGAAGAGACAGATTCGTTCTAACTGGAGCTCTTCTCCCCGGTTTTGGCGCTATTCTCGTGCCCAACTGGTTTGATCATGTTTTCACATACTCTGGGAACAATCATGCCTTGCAAGGCTTCTACGATGCAATCGTACTTGTCATGGAGTCGAGCTTCACTGTATGCGGTCTCGTAGGCATCATTCTGAATCTGCTTATCCCACAGGAACTTGACGAAGAGCTGATCGATGACATAGAGCTTCAGCAAGAAAACCTAAGTGTCCTAGATGGACGTGAACCACCTCGAATGACCTTATCCGCAACCATGAAAGGAAAAGAAGCCCAATTCGGCGCTGTAAGCGGTCCAAACGAATCCATAAGCAGTAACGATGCTCATGAAATGAAAAATATCACACAATACAACGTAACTACCGCCGGATCAACTAAATCCTAACCAAATTGTAAGCATTCCCTAGCCATCACAGTCTATATTCCAACCTGTTTTTTGTTAATCTGTAAATTACGAGTATTCAACCGCTATCGGCACTTCTTAAAGCCATAAATATACATAAGAATATGATAAGACTAACAACAAAGTTCATTCATTGTTCTCAGATTCAGCTAAAACTTTCTTCAAGTTTGACTGTTCTGGATTTCTAGTAACTCTTAGAGAATCATCATGACGAAATTTTTTGTAAGTGAAATAAGTACCAGATGCCAATGCTAGACCCATGGCAATGAATAGAGGTGTTAGTTCCACTGGAATACCAATACCAGAACCTTTTTTCTTGAATTAAACATTGAAAAGTTAGTAAATCACTTAAATTACACATTTTTTCACGGATTTTCACATACAGCTTGATTCAATAGTAATTGTGCTGGTCTCATTATAATCAAATTGTCCTTACAGGTACTAAATGCGTATAAACTGCTAGTTCTTCAACTATCACTTAGTTTAACCCGATAGCTTTGAATTCCCATATATCTTTTTCGAGTGTTGATGTCACTATGCACGAGCGAATTGGAAATTCTATGCTGTGATTGGTTGATATGGCACTTATTTAGTTAACTTTACAAGAATATGAGTTCAAATAGGTATACCAGGACCTCATGGCGTCTGATACCACTTCGTAGACCAGCCAACTTACCGCTGTAGACGGGATCACTTTGAATAAGTTGGCTGTAAGACCCTTGTAGTAGCCGGCGAGGCCCTCGGTTCTTCCGATCGTGTAAAGAGCGTCTGCGACGCTCGAGTAATGGAACCCGAGCTCGTTACCGCCCATTGCCAGTACTTGGAATCTTCTTCTTAAGAGATCGAACGGGTATATGACCGTTTGCGCGACGCCGCCGCTGATGGCGCCTATTGTCAGTTTGTAGAGCGGTGATAGATCGTTGTTGGGCGCGAGTTCTTTCAGTTGCTCGTAGACGGCGAAGTTTAAAGCCACGTAGGGGACCACACCAAGACTGGTGGGCCAAACTCCTCGGTAGAGTGCCTTGATACGGCCCTCCTGCTTGTATATCTTGACGAGTAATTCCCAAATACCGGGTGGTTTAGCTGTCGAGGCTTTTGATTTGCTCAGTTTCCGTAGATTCGCTGTCTGGATCGATAGTCGGGTTCTGACGAGATCCAACGGGTACGTGGCGATCACGCTGGCACCGCCGCATAGCGCCCCGCCAAACAATCGCTGCCAATTGTTCAATTGCTCGCCACGCTGAACGGAGTCAACGTGGAACAAGTGCTTCTTGCACGCTTCGTAAACCACAAATTGTACAGCACTGTACGGGAAAATCCTGATACAATTCAGCCCGTTACCACGGAACAGACCCTTCCAACCCTCCTCTCGATACACCTGTCCAATGGCTCCGAAAATCCCCTGGTTGTACGCATGTGTAGTGTTTTGCACTTGCAGCAGAATCTTTACTCTCTCAAAGGGCGAGACCACCGTTCTCGACACAGCACCAGCGATACCACCGGCCAAAAACGCCACATTGGAGTCCTGTTTCAACAATTCCTTGACCAGTGTCAACTCAGACATCTGTCGACTCCAATTGAGCCCAACACCATTAACATTGCAACCGCTTACTATCGAGATTTATCGGTAGACATACAGAAAATACGTCATAACGCTGAAAAAAAAAATTAATGAGAGCTAAGGGATTCGAACCCTTGCATCCGTAGATATCAGAGATTTTAAGTTAAGAAAACCTAAATCTGACGCCTTAAACCACTCGGCCAAACTCCCTATTAAATCTTGAGATTTGAGCAATCCAGTCACCATCACATCTCTTAGACCACGCACACCATAACCTGCAATCTTCGTATTTAAATATGTTTAAAAAAGCTCCTAATGCTACAAAGAAACCCTCTTGGCCTGTTGCTTGGCAAGCTTCCTCTCATGACTCTTCAAATGTCTTAACATGTTCGATTTCACGTTAAACGACTTATTACAGTTCGTCCACGTGCACTTAAACGGAGTATCCCCCGTATGGATAAGAAAATGCGTCTTAAGCGTCGACGGACGCGAACAGATCTTACCACACACGGGACACTGTTTCTTTAATCTCGCTGCGGGATCCAACGAATTAGCAGCGGTCGTTGGCGTAGTGCTGGCGCCCGCGCCAGCACATGCATGCTCACTAGCGACCACCATTCGTGGTGGTCGCTGTGGAACCCCGCTTACCGGAACGTAGCTGGTGGGCGGTCCCACCAGCGACGAAATCGGTGGCAGCCTTACGGGCACGGGCGAGCCCGTGCCCCATGATTGCCGACTGGGGTACATCACCATCAACGGCGCAGGGGCCGTAATCGAATCATTAATAGTGGGTTGCCCATAGTAGTAGTTTTCACCAGAAGTTACGCTTGAATTTGAACTATTCAGCATATTGAAGAACGTTCTTCATGTCATCTACAAATCCGCAAGATACCACCAGATACGATACGTATCTGGATTACGTATATATATTATATATATATATATATATCTAATATGTATGACCATATCCACGAACGTTAGAGATCAACGTTATGCTGCATTCTGTTGGGCCCGGATGGGGAGTGATTGCCTGTTTCGCACATATGCGGGCTGTACTGTCCAATCAAGCCGTCGAACAACGCATCGTCGGGGCGACGGCGCGCGGGACAATCAATGAGTGGCGGTTTCAGATACGTACTGTGCGCATTCTCTACGGGCCGAGCCAGAATTAGCCGTAACACAACAATTTTTCAACCCGCAGTGGGGCGCAAAATTGATCGACGCACGGAGTTAAGAAACTAATAGTATAGAATGCTATGTAAAGGATCAGTGGGATAGATGGCGTTGTAACGCATTTTTCACGAATAAGTTTCAATAAGCGTATCACGTAGGTTACCCGCAATCGCTTCGGGACGTGCATCGTTCAAACGGAAGATACTCTCGATAACGCTGAGTTCTGGTGCTGTGGTGTCCAGACCCGTGACTGCCAAGTAGTCGTTCACAACGATACCAGCACCGACAACGGCGCTACCGCGGTTTACTGTACCTGCCACTAGGGGAACCTGTAGCAACGACGAAAGTTCTTCCTGATCTTGAATTGAGGTTTGTGGGTGTACAAGACCACCTTGATTGCTTAGCGCACAATACGAACCGACTAGAATATTACCGGAGATTGTTTGACGGAACACTTCAACACCGAGTACGTCAGCGATTAGTTCTTCCGTTTCACGGTCGATGTCCGGGTGTACGAGCGCCACGTAATCGTTGCAGCAAATAACATTACCCAGGGCGCTAAGTCTTTCCTCTACACGTTGAATCTTAACGGTATCTGGTAGCGAGTTTCTGAGATGTTGCAGTTCCTGATCGGTGGTCTGGGTGGGGACTAGAAGGCCTCGGCGGTTACCCGCGGTCATACGACCGATGATCCGGGTACCTGCGATCGTAGTGTGTGCTATTGGGATGGCATCACCTAGTTCTGCTTCGAATGCCGAGTAAAAGTTCTCAGAACCTCCAACTGCGACTAGACAGTAAGTATTTGTGAGTTTGGAAAAGACTCCGATCTCATTTGAGTTTTCAAATTGAGTTCTAGTGGCCATCTTGTCTGGATTTATGCTATTAGTGAGATACAAAGGCTTTTTTCACCAACTAAGATGGCTCTTGTATGGGTGACAGTTTAGAAAATTTGCATTAGATGGAAGCGGTGCCGGGTAACTTTATTTTAAAGTGCTAAAGATGATAGACTTAGCAGGTATAAAGTAGTGGATTCGTGGTTATTTGTCACTTGGCATACCATTCCAATGGGTCCCTTATCGCATTCTGCACAGATTAGATATTTCAAACATTTTTCTATGATCCAAGGTTTATTATCCCATTGGAAACTGACAGTTTGATTAAGATCGATTAATTCCGATGGAATTTGTTTGGATACACCGACGTTATCGAAATCCCATACATCTTTAACCAACAAAAATTCATTTTGTTGGTACGTCGAATTGATATATTGCATTAATTGGAATGTCTCTACGGTGTTTCCCGGAAGTTGTACTCTGTTGGCATTTGAGAACGTGATAACACAACAGCGACAATCTTCAAATGAACATCTAATGCTCATCTTTGGTCTTTAAATGTGTTTCTGAGCTTTGTTCATAGTGAAAAATTGATGATTTTACTATGTATGGTGATCGCGGCGTCAGCGTCAGCGTCAGCGGCGCTAGCAAATGACACAAAAAGATTGATTCAAAAGATATAAAATAAAAGGTTATTGGGAAGTGGTTGTATTTGGAATTTGAGAGTTGGAATAGTCTGCGATAAATTATGACTGATGAAATTGAAGATGCTGTGAAAAGATTTGAAGCGGTTCATTTGAAAAGAGGACCTGATGAACAAAGGTATGGAGAACTTGAACAGATAAAGAATGAAAATTATCATTTAAAATTAGCACTTGATGAGAAAAATATGGAACTTGAGAAATTGAAGAAAACTATGCAAAGGGGAGTTTTTCTTGAGGATATTCAAAAATTTTCTAATGAAGCAATGTTTGTTGCTGGACCACCAAGTAATTCTGGTAGTTGTGGTACTGATTTGGAGATTGTAACACATTTTTCTGGGTCTCCCTATAAGGGTAAGAGAACAAATTCGAAGGCCACTGAGAATTCTGTGGCGACGACTACGGCGTCGCATATTAAGGCAGAACATATCTTCTTTAAGCAAAATGTTGTTCCATTTATTGAGAATATGATTGCAAGTTTGAAATTGAGTAGTGTCTTTAAGCAAGAAGGTCGTGAATTAGAGGAGAAATATGATAAATTTGAAAGGGATTTTTGGAATTCATCATTGAATACTTATTTATTGAAGGATATTTTTGATGATATTCAATATTTTCACAGGCAAACGATAGCGATTTTAAATCGTGAATTAAAATTTAAAGAACTCTCACAGAGACTTGAATATCTTTTCTCGATATTCTTGGACCCCCGAGAGTATGATCTTGATCCACAAGAACATATTGAATATTTGAGAGAAGAAATAACTGATACTTTGATTCGAATATTTCATTACGAAACCACGCCGTATGAAAAAGAATGTATCGATTTCAACAAATCGAATAGAACCACATATTTTGACCACAGGATCAGTAGTAGTGTTTCTGGGCCATTCAGTCACATAAAGAAGAAAGAATCAGCCAAACGATTGAAATGCATAGAACAAGGTTTTGAAATATGTGCAAATGCAATGAACCAGGCATTTGGTGATAAACAAGAACTTAGAGCACAGGAGGATTCAATCCCTAGTATAACGAGTAGCACAGGGATGGTTAGTGAAATTTCAGAAAATGCCATGAAGGAAAAGGATAGATTAAAGGAGAGTAAAAGTTCCTTGGAGTTTATACCAATCGGATACGATGAAAATGCATTAAATTCTAAGACCCCAAAGCGTAAAATATATCAAACCAAGGAGCTAAATGAAACAACACCAAAGGCAAACGATGAAAATGATCCACTTCAAATGTTTTTCCAAGAACAAGCTAGCTATTACGATAATACCATAGATAGGCGTCGCAAATAATACCGAGAAAAGCAACGAGCAAAGGCTTAAACTGACAACAGTAGCGATACTGTACTGCTAGTAAACAAGATTCTACATAACAACCAGCCTTTATAGGCGAGTTTCGTTGTTCATCGTCAAGTTCGTTTGCTCATCTCTTGATGGATTGACGTTTACGCGTCAGTTTGAAAAGTTTCGCGTCACAGTAATAAGAACAAATTTAACATTGATCTCAAGTAACAGTAACAGATATTTGATCAGTATCTGGCTTAGTTAGGTGGAAGAAGGGCTTATAATTGAATGGGAGCCATTGGGATGGGAGGTGAAAAGCAGAGCATCTTAACTTTGTTTAGTCGGAACATCGATAGATCGAAAGAATCGAAAGATAATCATTTAGATGAGCCGTTAAGGGTTGTAATTGATGTGGGAGAAACAGAAGAAAGTGAAATAGATAGTCAAGAAATGTCAATTGAAGGTGTGTCTATAGTAGAAGGTGTCAATGGGAAGAAAGAGGCCGAAGATGGAAAGATTAAGAGGAAAGAAGTAATAGCTCTTAAAAGAGAGCAGGTTAGACAAGAGAAGGAGTTGAGAAAGAGGCAGAGAGAGGAAGAGAAAAGAAAGAGAGAAGCATTGAGAGAGGAAGAAAGGATCAAACGAGAGGAACGTAAGAAACAGAAGGAAATTCAGAGATTAGAGATTAAGATACAAAAAGAGGTGGAAAGAGCACAAAAGGAATTGGAAAAACAAAGGAAAGAAGAGGCGAAAGAGAGAGCACAGTCTCGAATTGGGAATTTTTTCAAGAAAATTAGTGATTCGAGTAAGCAATTGGAGGAAAAATCAGATTATCAAAAGTATTTCTTACCGTTTTATGCGAAAGATGGTGTAATATTGGCTGTTGATCGTTTCCCGACAGGTTCACTCGAAGAGCGGAAGCAGGAGATTGATCGTCAATTGAGCGTGCGAAATTCCGCTGACGATGCAGTACTGGATTGGCTAGCTTCTAAATCAGTGAAACGAGGTGGGAAGGTGAAATTCACGGCTGTTTCTTTACTACAGCAAATGACATCGAAGGATAAAACGGATAAAGAATTGCAATCACTACTTAAGATGATTCCGCAAAAATACATCAAATTTTATGAAAATGTCAGACCTCCATATATCGGAACGTATTCCAAGGACGTAATACTCCCGGTTGACGATCCTTTCTGCACAGATGGAACCGGGTATGACTACGGATACGACTCGGATCTCGAATGGATTAACGAAGAAGAAGAGGATGGAGAACAAGGCGGAGTGGATAACTTAGAGAGTGGCGAAGAAGATGAAGATGAAGAAGACGAAGAAGCCAGTGAGGGAGAATTTGAAGGTTTTCTCGATGCAGAAGAAAGTTCAAACAAGTCTCGTCCCGCTGGGAAGCGAAAATTTATCGGTCCTCTAATACCAACCGTTCATCTAAGAACTAACATGGAAAACCTGGACGAAGATGACAAAAAATACTTTGAACTGGTAAAAGTCGAATTTCTCATAGACCACCAACCATTTCCTATCGATCCTTATTTCCAACCGTCAAGTTCAATAAAGAGACTTGCAGATACGGACCAAGACCAAGGGTCATCATCAAACAGTCCCTCAGTCTCTCCGGAGAAAAAAAGACCAAAGACACTTATAACAGAGACTGCTCATCTCCTAAAACTTTTCGACGAGATTCACGACAGCACCTTTTCACTAGGTACCGTCACAGAGATTGCACAAAAGAATTTACCACAGTATAGCAAGCAAACCATCAAGAATACAGTCAAGGAATATGCCGTCAAGGGCACTGGAAAGGGAGATTTCGGGAAGAAATGGGTCATACGAGATATGAAGCTTTGGGAAGATCTTCGATCTCTCTAAAAACTGAGCATCTGCCAGGATTTTTAAAGCAGGACATCGTGGCATTCCAACGGCCATAAAACGGCCCTTCCAGTTAGACAATCTTGTTAAATATTGGTATAAAATTCAGATTTTATCATAGCGACACGATTTTCTGACGCAGCGTTAAGAAATGGATCTACTACTAGATGAACAACTCATCGAATAGAGCTTAGACGAGTAATTGAGACGTATAGATCTTATTAGGACCGTTCCAAGATGTCAAATGAACCGAGCTCACCCGTAAGAGGGAATTTTGATTCAAGTTCGTCTCCAGCTAGAACAAATGATGGAAATGTGAGACAAGTATCATCTCCCGCATTGTTTTATAACACTTCATCGTCACAACCAGACACTTATGAACGAGATAGTGGTACACAGTATCGAAGGAATGTACCAGCAGCTCAGGGATCATCACCATTTTTCTATCCATCATCACACGATGATCGAAATTCGAGTCTTGGATCCCATAGAAGAGAACAGTTAGCTGAATCAAGGACTACACCGGGAAGAAATTTGACTTCAGATTTAGGTAATGATCCAGTTGCGTCACTTTCTTCTTCATTTGGCGGTCGGGCAAGCAACCGCATACATATGCGAAGAAACGATATTCATGCGTCTGATCTGTCGTCTCCGAGAAGAATTGTGGATTTAGACGTTCGTTCTGGAGTTCCGACGTCCTCGTCTTCAGCACTGCCCTCTGAAGCCACTGAACCATTGAGAATTATTTGGGGGACTAATGTCAGTATTCAGGAATGTGCTAATGACTTCAGAAGCTTTTTGATGTCATTCAAATACAAGTATCGTAAAATATTGGATGACAGAGAGATCTTAGTCAATTCTACTACGGACGAGGAACTATATTATGTGAAACAGTTGAACGAAATGCGAGAACTGGGCGTCTCTAATCTGAATTTAGACGCTAGGAATTTGTTGGCTTACAAGCAGACCGAAGAATTGTATTATCAGCTGCTGAATTATCCTCAGGAAGTTATATCAATCATGGATCAGACCATCAAAGATTGCATGGTCTCGCTTGTGGTTGACAACAACTTGGAGCACGATTTGGATGACATCGAGACGAGATTTTACAAGGTAAGGCCGTATAATGTTGAAACTGTGAGAGGGATGCGTGAACTAAATCCAACTGACCTTGATAAGCTTATTAGTCTCAAAGGTTTGGTTCTTAGAAGTACTCCAGTTATACCGGATATGAAAGTTGCGTTTTTCAAGTGCAACGTATGTGATCATACCATGGCTGTTGAGATCGATCGAGGTGTGATCCAAGAGCCTGCAAGATGTGAACGTGTTGATTGTAATGAACCAAACTCGATGTCATTGGTGCACAACCGATGCTCCTATGCAGACAAGCAAGTTATCAAACTGCAGGAAACACCGGATCTTGTTCCCGACGGTCAAACGCCACATTCGGTATCGCTTTGCGTTTATGATGAGCTGGTAGATTCATGTCGTGCTGGTGATCGTATTGAAGTGACTGGTACTTTCAGATCTGTTCCTATTAGGGCCAATCCCAGGCAGCGTATCCTCAAATCTCTTTACAAAACTTACATTGATGTGGTACATGTCAAGAAAGTGTCAGATAAGAGGCTAGATATTGACACTTCTACGGTCGAGCAAGAACTATTGCAAAATAAATTGAATCTCAGCGACATACAGGAGCTGAGAAGAATAACAGCTGAAGATATCGCTAAAATCAAAGAAGTAGCTAAAAGAGAAGATCTTTACGAGCTTTTGGCTAGATCGATTGCTCCCAGCATCTATGAACTGGATGATGTTAAAAAGGGTATACTGCTTCAACTCTTTGGTGGAGCAAATAAGAAATTCACGAAAGGTGGCAGATATAGAGGAGATATTAACATTTTACTCTGTGGTGATCCTGCAACATCCAAATCTCAAATCTTACAATACGTTCACAAAATCGCTCCTCGAGGTGTTTACACTTCTGGTAAGGGTTCCTCTGCTGTCGGTTTAACCGCGTATATTACGAGAGACGTGGATACCAAGCAACTAGTGTTAGAGAGTGGTGCATTAGTTCTTTCTGATGGTGGTGTTTGCTGTATCGATGAATTTGACAAGATGAGTGACTCGACTAGGTCAGTGCTTCATGAAGTTATGGAGCAACAGACAATATCTATAGCGAAGGCAGGTATTATTACTACTTTGAACGCCAGAGCCTCGATTTTGGCCAGTGCTAACCCGATTGGATCTCGATACAATCCGAATTTACCGGTAACAGAGAATATCGATTTACCACCACCTCTGCTTTCCAGGTTCGATCTCGTTTACTTGGTTCTCGATAAAGTGGATGAAAGTACCGACAGAGAGCTCGCCGAACATTTAACGAGCCTTTACATCGAAGACAGACCGCAACACGTTGCAACCGATGATGTGCTAGCGGTTGAGTTTCTGACTACCTACATCAACTATGCAAAGGAAAACATCCAACCTGTTATCACGGAACAAGCCAAGACCGAGCTTGTCAGGGCGTACGTCGGGATGCGCAAGATAGGTGATGATTCGAGGTCTGACGAGAAACGTATCACGGCCACCACTAGACAACTTGAGAGTATGATCCGATTATCGGAAGCACACGCAAAGATGAGACTATCCGAACAAGTGGAAATTCAAGACGTTCAAGAAGCTGTAAGACTAATCAGATCAGCCATAAAGGACTATGCAACTGATCCCAAGACGGGCAAAATTGACATGAATCTAGTTCAAACAGGTAAATCCGTTATTCAGCGCAAACTGGAAGAAGATCTAGCAAGAGAAATTCTCAGAATTCTCACAGATCACACTTCAGACTCTATGAGTTTCAACGAGCTAAACAAACAGATCAACGAGCATTCACAGGACAGAGTCGATTCATCCGATATATCAGAAGCGCTTTCTCGACTACAACAAGAAGACAAGCTCATAGTCCTGGGCGAAGGTGTCAGAAGATCAATCAGACTGAACGTACGCGTATGACACATCGTGAAGATCGAACTACAGGCTCATCAGCGGTCAAGATCAAGTCAGAGCCCAGATTTTCGCTGATCTTGCGCGTTCCGCGCTACTGCTCGCTATGATGGTCCAATCACAGAGATAACTTACCAAGACATACAAGACGTTACAGGCTTTCCAATGACACTAATTTGATGGTTTCTGGACAACTTCAAGACGGTCTTCACCTCTTATATGCTGAATCATGGCAAATAACGGCATTTGATTGGTTCTGAAGGTGTCACTCTGCACGGAGGCCTTGTTAGTCTCTCGAGTAACTGAAAAGATTGTTGATGAAGAATAAAGTTAACTTTTAATGTATCCAGAAGTGGTGTCAGTATCCTTGGATCGATCAATTGGATAATGTTGGGCAGAATTCAATCGTATGCGAGTTGTTTTGTTGCAAAAACCACTCGTTTGGCTACAAAGACCGTTTATTATGGTAAAGTAGGTGCTGAATTATCGAAACAAGTTTATTTGAAGGAGGGTTTACAACCACCATCTGTTAATGATTTCCAAAAAGTGTATTCTCAATTGTACAAGAACCTATTGCACTATTCTGTAAAGCCAAAGGAAGTTTTGAGCTTAGTGAAGACTCTTGGCAAGAATGACGTTGTGAAATACGGTTCTTATGCGATTCAAATTGTTGGATTTTATTCTGTTGGTGAAATAATTGGCAGAAGACACTTAGTTGGGTACAAAAACTACGAAACAAGCCACCATTAGATGATCTGGGACTGGTTTTTATCCTACTGTCGTGAAATCACTTAAAGTGATTTGGCAAGTAGGTCTGGTCCCTTGGAGACTGTCTCATTGATGCCCATCTAAATCTAAACTTTGTGATTTAACAACCTCTCTAATATTCATTTTATGTTATATATGCAGTATATATGATGAACTCGATGCATTTGTCGATATTAGGAAGTGGAAGGCTTGGAATCATCCGATTTGGGTTGATATTTTCTTTTCCTCGATGCTTCAATCGTATCTTGTTTGCGCTTTCTCTTTAGTCTATCTACCTTTGGAACTGTACTGATTTGCTTTCTGTTCACCCTCGCTTTACCTTTCTTGATACTTTCTTTCTCTCTTTTGCTTAGCTTTGAAATCCCATCCATCCATTCTGCGACTTGACATCCACTTTGCTTCATTACATTTATGACAGGTTTGATAGCCAGAGAATCCTGTTTGGTGTAAAATGTGACAGCTTTACCTGAACGACCACCTCTACCAGTTCTACCGATACGATGAACGTAGGCTTGAGCGGTTCTGGGGACATCGTAATTGATAATGAGATTCACACCTTTAAAATCGACACCACGAGCGAGCACATCGGTACAGATTAGGCACCACAGATCACCCTTCTTAAATGACTCGATTATCTTTTCTCTCTGTATCTGCGTTCTTTCTGCATGTATAACGTCGACATTCAGACCGTCGTATATTAGTTCATGATATAGAGCCTTTGCTCTTTCAATGGATTCCAAAAAGATTATCACAGGAGGTCTAAACTCACCTTCCTGAACCAACTGTCTTATCGCAATCAGTTTACCCTCTTCGTTACCACAATAGACTATCTTTTGAGTAATATTGGCGTTGGCCGCTTCTTTATGTCCAATAATAACTCTGACGGGGTCCATCATGATACTTTGGGCGATCTCTTCGACACTGGATGGCATGGTGGCGGAAAACAGTGATTTTTGTAATTTCGGATTGTTACAAGAACTTAGAATATCATCCGTCTGCTCGATAAATGTCTTATCAAAAAGTTTATCCGCCTCATCAAAGATGATGTGCTTGACGGTAGAAAGATCTAAAGCTTCGTTCTTCACCAAATCAATCAATCGCAGGGGTGTAGTGACAATGATGTCGTACTTCTTGTCGCTGATTACTTTGTTTCTTAACTTGGCATTTAACGACTTGGACAGTAAAGCAACTTGTAAGGGTCTTTTCTTGTCCAGAAATATCTTATGCGACAATTTATCGCATTCAATGAAAATTTGATTTGCCAACTCCTTTGTTGGCGAGATAATCAATGCTCTCAAACCTGTACCGTTGCTCCCCTCAGAGATGACTCGCTGCAGTAAAGGTATCAAAAACGAAAGCGTCTTACCAGAACCAGTTGGTGCACACGCTACAATATCCCGACCGTTTAGCGATAACGGAATAGCCTCGCACTGAATCGGAGTTGGTTCAGTGAAATGTTTCTCGATCAAATTATTCAATAAACGCTTATCAAATGAAAATCGCGTCACTAGATCTTCAAACGATCCGATCGGCAATGGTATATCTTCACCTGTCACTTTACCCTTGTAAGATTTACGTAAAGCCGTTGCCTCATCAATATTTGTCACTTTTGGCTCCTTCACTTCATTCTCTACAGATGTTTCCCTTTCATCTTCAATCGCTTCATTCTTCTCATCTTTCAAATCCTCAACTTTCTTCATAATTCTTTTATTATGGAAAAAATCCAATTCTCGGGTTATTTGCTTATCATTATCCTTAACAGTGGTCTCTACTACACTAAAATCCACATCTTTGCCAATTCTTTTTGTATCTTTTCTGACATTGGCACCTCTGGCCAAGACCCTGAATATGTCCATTCTATGCAAATCACAAACTGATCTTAAAAGTCCCACAAATAAAGCAAACCAATCAATAATACCTATTCTTCCACAATTGATGTTAACCATATAAATGGTCAAAGTAAGCTCATCGCGATGTAAAATTTCATCAAACCCGTTGTCCGACCCAACCGGTGAAATGTCGGACAAATCCAATGTCCGGGTCACACCCAGATTTTATTCATTAGAAGGTTATATGGTGCTCTATCATCGGCAATGGACTGGGATGTGAGTCTCTCGTATCCAGGTTAATGGGTTCCACAGTTTTATAATCGTCTCGTCTTCGCTGTGGAGCAGTTTCTTGAAATTCTCTTTGCTTGTTATATCTTCTCGGATCTATTGAAGGAAATTTCTTTCACCTTTTGATGTATCTGTGCTACTCTCTCGGCTGTATCCATGAACAAACTGAATTCTTCAATGACTGTAGAGATTAATGCATTTATTCCCGTCTTCATGGCGTACACATCGATGTAGCCGGAAGGCTCGGTACCTTTATTGAAGCCCTTGGTGTCAGGCGTACCGAAAACATCATTGTCGATCCCGTTCACTGCACTTTCAATGTCTGAAAGAACGCGGAAATAATCGTCTAGTTTCTCTTGATAGAGTTGGATTCTGTTGTGGAAGAATTTGTCGAGCTCTATGGAGGATATCTTACTGCCTGGCGTCAGTAGCTGTTGGAGAATCATGGCAAAAGTTTGTGTATCCGCTATACTTTGATCCGTTGTGTCTTTGATCGAGGTGAGTTTTTTCAAATCTTGCGTTAGAGATTCACTGGTCAGGGATACAGTTTTGAGTAGATAGGCAATATCGCGTGGGATCGAGTTGATCAATTCTGTATGCTCCGGTGTGTCCGCCTTGAGATGTTGGGAGATTTGAACTTGTCTTTGAATGTATTGATCCAATTGCTCTATCTCTTGGCGCAACTGAGGCGGCAATTCGCTTACCTTTGTCATGGGCGTTATTGGCAGCTGGTTAATCGCTTGTAAAGCGGACTGCTGTTGATATTGTTGAGGTTGCTGGGCACCAAAGAGCGATCCGCCGGCGTTTGCCGGAGCGTTAGTTCCGAATAGCGACGATCCGGCCGGTTTTGATCCAAAGAGACCTCCGCTTGTGCCGCTACTGCCGCCGAAAAGAGAACTACCGCCAGCGGGTTTCGAACCAAACAGGCCTCCGCCGGTCGTCCCCGTCGTGGTACTCGTCTTTCCGAATAGACTTCCGCCTGCTCCCGGAGCTCCAGTGGTCCCCGTATTACTGGACCCAAACAAACTCCCCGTTCCAGTGTTGGTGCCACTATTTCCAAAGAGCCCGGTACCACCGGGCTGTTGTGATTGTTGTTGCTGCTGTCCAAATGAAAACCCAGTCGTGCTACCTGCAGGCTTATTGCCAAACAAACCACCAGTAGTGGTGCCACCAGGCTGTTGTTGCTGCTGTCCAAACGAAAATCCCGTCCCAGTTGCGCTGCCTGCAGGCTTGTTACCAAACAAACCGCCAGTGGTGGTACCACCGGTGGCAGCTCCACCAGTGACGGCTCCACCAGGCTGTTGCTGCTGCTGTCCAAACGAAAACCCTGTCCCACTCCCACTACCTCCAGCACCGCTAGTTTGTCCGAAACTAAACCCTCCACCACCATTATTCGGTTTCTGCGCGAAAAGTCCACCAGAAGTCGTAGAGCTTGCTCCAGCTGAAGATGCCTTATTGAAACTAAACATCTCCCAGTTATAAAACGTTCCCAAGAACCCTCAATTAGCCTACAATTCCTCTTCAAGACGCTATTAAACCTTCTATTTACTGTTGTTTAACCAGTCTGAAAACCTTCAAGCTGTCGTACCATGTGATCTCATCTGATCAAACTGGCCGTATCCAGTGATTAGTCGGGTAACGGACTAATCTAACTTGGTAGCGCCGTCCCGAATACTCCTCGTAAAGAGTGCGAGTAGTTTTGAGTATCACTGTTTACGAAGTGAGTAAATTGATCAGGTGATGTGTTTTACAAGAACCGTCAATAATGATCACAAATTTCGAGTAACTCACTCTGAAAAAGCAGGTAACTCGGTTATCTTCGTACATGATGATGTCATTGGACAATAAAATGGTCAAGATTTAAAACAACTCTTTAAAGCGTTATAAGCCTGGGCATCATCCTCTATTGGATGCTGTTGTATCATGACCTGGGTTCTTGATCATTGAACTTCTTAATCGCTGCTTTTAAAGTCAAGTTTTGGTGTTTGGTGTTACCCGGCCTTCGCGAACAAGGTGGGTGGCGCGTCTTATTGACCATAAGTTAAGGAAAACAACCAGTTTTATTGAGTTAAAACCACAAGTTTGAAGGACTAAAAGGACTTTAAGTCGAGTTTTAGGTGGCTAGCTTTATTATATTTGCCAGCGATTGCATCTTTTGCGCAAGAAGCGGGTTTTTGCGGTTGTTTTTCGTTAGTTTGGTAACTGGCAAGAAGACGTTAATATATTGGACATTTATTACCTGGAAGAGAGGTGTATTAGGTTGTATTATAAGGATTTTTAGTGGATAATGGGTATTCCTAAATTTTTCAGGTACATCTCTGAGAGATGGCCTATGATTTTGCAACTTATCGAGGGAAATCAGATACCTGAGTTTGATAATCTTTATTTGGATATGAATTCTATTTTGCATTGTTGTACACATGGGAATGATGATGATGTGACAAAGAGGATGACGGAAGAAGAAGTTTTTGCAAAGATATTTGCGTACATTGATCATTTATTTCATACAATAAAGCCCAAGAAAGTGTTTTATATGGCGATTGATGGCGTTGCGCCACGGGCAAAGATGAATCAGCAGAGAGCACGTAGATTTAGAAGTGCAATGGATGCTGAAAAGGCATTGGAGAAGGCGATTGTAAGCGGAGAAGAGATTCCAAAAGGAGAAGCTTTTGATTCGAATGCTATTACACCGGGGACAGAATTTATGGCAAAACTTACCAAAAATTTACATTATTTTATTCATGATAAGATAACTAATGACTCGAAATGGCGTGAAATAGATATTATCTTCTCGGGACACGAAGTACCCGGTGAAGGTGAACATAAGATTATGGACTTTATTAGAAATCTCAGAGCGCAGAAGGAATTTGATTGCAATACGAGGCATTGTATATACGGTTTGGATGCGGATCTTATCATGTTAGGTCTATCTGTTCATGATCCGCATTTTGCATTATTGAGAGAGGAAGTTGTCTTCGGGAGAAGGGCTAGTGTGGCGAAGAGTTTGGAAAATCAAAATTTTTATCTATTGCACATCTCACTGTTGAGGGAGTACATGCAGTTGGAATTTCAAGAGATTGCCGATGAATTACAATTTGAGTATGATTTCGAGCGTATCTTGGACGATTTTATTTTGGTGATGTTTGTCATTGGTAATGATTTCTTACCTAATTTAGCTGACTTGCATTTGAACAAAGGTGCATTCCCCGTTCTATTACAGACTTTTAAAGAGGCTCTTCTTCATTTAGATGGCTACATGAATGAGCATGGTCAAATTAATTTAAAGAGACTGGGCGTCTGGTTAGAATACTTATCTCAATTCGAACTGATTAATTTTGAACAATCTGACATTGACGTCGACTGGTTCAATCAACAACTAGAAAATATTTCGTTGGAAGGTGAGAGGCAAAGAGCAAGAATAGGTAAAAAACTGTTATTGAAGCAACAGAAGAAAATTGTAGGTATGGTAAAACCTTGGGTAATTGACGTAATGTCGAAGAGATATCCAGCTGACCTACCAGAGGAGCAAATCCCAACTTTGAAGCTAGATGATGATCGTATAGAAGAAAACTTGGAATTTTTAAAGGAGCTAGCTTTCCAGTTAGGACTCTTCGTTACTCATTCAAAATCACAAGATGTCTATTCTTTGAAGATGGACATTGATGCCATTAATCCTGATGAAACCGATGAGCAATTTGAGGAGCGCCAAAAATCGGTGAGAAAGACTATAAAGAAATACCAACAAGCCATTCTGGTTGAAGATCAAGAGGAACTCGACAACGAAAAAGAAATTTACAATGAGAGATTTATCCAATGGAAGGATAAATATTACAAAACTAAGCTTGGCTTCGGTTACAATGATGCTGAGAAACTGGCCGATTTATGTCAAAACTACGTGGAAGGGCTTCAATGGGTGCTTTATTACTACTATAGAGGTTGTCCATCCTGGGGCTGGTACTTCCATTATCACTATGCTCCACGTATTTCGGACTTGGCAAAGGGACTCAATCAGGTCATTAAGTTCAATAAAGGTAAACCGTTCACTCCATTTCAACAACTGATGGCTGTCTTACCTGAAAGGTCCAAGAACCTTATTCCAGCCGCTTTTAGGCCACTTATGTTTGATGAAAAGTCGCCCATTCGTGATTTTTATCCTCACGAAGTGGAACTAGACAAGAACGGGAAAACTGCAGATTGGGAAGCTGTGGTTCTGCTTTCCTTCGTCGATGAGCAAAGACTAATAGACGCTATGGCACCGTTCTTGGATAAGCTCTCACCAGAGGAGAAGATCAGAAATGGTTCTGGTAAAGATCTAATATACACATTCAATCCTCAGGTGGATGTACTATACAAAAGCCCCTTGAGCGGGATGTTTTCGGATATTGAGCACGATCATTGCGTAGAGCGTGAATTCGTCCGACCGGATATCGACGAGTCTCAATATCGCTATGGATTGTTAGAGGGAGCCAAGGTTGGTTCAAACCTTCTGGCCGGTTTCCCTAGTTTGGAGACCGTTACTTTCAGTGCAGAATTGGCGTACAATGAAACTAGAGTGTTCCAACAGCCATCAAAGCAACAATCTATGGTTCTCCGGATCGAGAATGTTTTTGAAGAAAATAGTTTGACGTTAGATGAATTGAGCAAGAGATTTATGAACAAAATAGTTTACACCAGATGGCCTTTTCTAAGAGAATCAAAATTGGTTAGCATAATCGATGATCACAATGTCTACGAATCGTTAAGACCCGGTAAAACACTTCGTAGGCCGGCCGAAGCCTCCGAAATTAAGCTGTTCAAATCATTGACAGCCTCTATGGCCAAAAACTATTCTCAGGAAAAAGCTGTCTCTCTGGGTAAAGTGGATGCCATCGTGAAGGTTCTGCCTGTAACCGATTTAGTTAGAACATCAAAAGGCGCCTATGTCAAGACTTTTTCCTCAGAGCCCGAATATTATCCCCTTCAACTTATGGTGGAATCTGTGGCTAACCAGGATGAACGGTTTGTTGAAAGGGAACCTGTTCCCATTGATAAGGAATTTCCTCAAGGTTTGCATGTCTTATTCTTGGGTGATTACGCCTATGGTGGGGAGGCTACTATTGACGGATATAGTAGTAGTACCAGACTCAAGTTGACGGTGAAGAAGAGGTGCTCTCAAGCGGAGCCTACCATAGGCAAGGAAAGAGCAAGAATTGACAATTCTATGGTGAAGTACTTCCCTTCCTTTGTTGTTGCAAAGAGATTACAGTTACATCCATTATTTCTGTCTAAGATTACGTCCAAATTTTTGGTTGCTAATGTGGTAGGAAAACATGTGAATGTTGGTATTCCAATCAAGTTTGAAGCTCGTCACGAAAAAGTGCTAGGATATGCAAGAAGAAATCCGAGAGGGTGGGAGTTCTCCACATTGGCAATTCAATTGATTGAGGATTACAGAAGAACTTTTCCAGATTTTTTCGAGCGTTTATCACAGACTCATAGCAACATTCCTTCTATTGGGCAATTATATCCGGAACTTCGTGAAGACAAGGTAAACCGAATTCTAGATAATATCGTTACATGGTTGAAAACAGCGACCGAGAAGTTCGTCAAAGTTTCATTGGAAAGCGATTCTTTAACGAAAGTTTCAATGCAGGCAATCGAGGAACATGTCTTAGCTTACTCAGCTCATTTGGAGCGTATCGAGAAGAAACAATTAGCAAAAGTGCCATGTGATGCTATACTAGATCCTAAGACCTCTTTCACTATGCTGAGAGGGCAAAAATTCGATTTGGGTGATCGTGTCATCTATGTTCAGGATTCTGGTAAGGTCCCATTGTTTTCGAAAGGTACCGTAGTTGGTTACACGACCCTGGGTTCCAGGCTATCAGTTCAAGTTCTATTTGATAATGAACTTGTAGCCGCTAACAACTTTGGAGGTAGATTGAGGACTAACCGTGGATTAGGTCTTGATGCCTCGTTTTTGCTGAACTTGACTAACAGACAATTCATTTATCATTCAAAAGCTTCAAGACAGGCTAGCGAGCAGAAAAAGAACGTCAAAACACCTGCTAATGGACAAAGAGCTAAGACAGTTAACGTCAAAGCTAATCAGGCTCGTGAACTATTGACCCATATAAAGAAGTCCGATAAGGCTGACTTATCAGCCAAGACGGACACTCATTTGGATAGCCAGCGCCCTGTCACCGTTCCTGGAGAGCGCCCGTCATCTCAAGGGGCGACTTATGCACCGGGTATTAACGCTATGTCGGCAAACGCGCTGTACAACGTTGTTTTAAATCAATACTCTGGAAATTTTTACCCTTCCAATATGGCTTTCGCACCTCCTCCAACAAATAGCCAAGGCTTGCCATATCACATACCACCGGGATACGCTCAGCCTTTTGTTCCTATGCAACCATACCCAGATGGAATGGCGCCACCAATGAATGGTGGGCACGTACCAGTTCCCCATGGCATGTCGAGCAACCACGAGACAGGCGTAAAGACCAATCGGAGGCCACAAAGCGGAACAAAGATCCATACCAAAGACCGTGGTGGTCATAGGAGAGTAAACTCGAAAAATATCGAAGGGCAGGACTTAAAGTCGGAGCACAAAGGTGTGGAAGCTCATTCATGATAACGCAACGTTGTCATACTGAGTGCCGTTTATAGCCTTATATATTACATACTATTAAATCCCGTTAGGTCATTAGGTTATCTTGAACTATGACTAGTCGTCGTCTTGCAAAGTGTACTTTTCCACTTTTTTCTCGTTCATCTCTTGCTGCTTTGCAAACCATTTCTTCTCAAATCCATTAGATCTATCTACTCCATCCCATCTGTAACCTGGTGCTATTCCAAACCGATTTTCCATGCAGACTTTATCGTAAAGTCTTCTACCCAGGAAGGACACTCGAGTAGTTTCCTGGCCCGCGGCCTGGTTTGCGAATAAAGCAGCTGGATCTTCAAGAGCCAATTTATTATGGCTAGCCACCTGAGGTACCTGGCTCAATGAATTTTCCATCATGTATAGCTGAATTTCACCCATATTCAAATCTGCCAATCTTTTAGCCTCCAATCGCTCACGAGCATCTCTCTCCTGCGTCTCACGAGCTACATGCTCCTCATAGTCTTCAATCTTACGACCTCTTTCATCTCTAAACACCGTCTTTTGGTTCATCCTACTGCCATCCTTCAACTTCTCAATTCGTCGTTCCTTGATCCGTGTCTGTTCCTCCAGCTGCTCCAAAGTCTGCAACCCAACATGCTCACCAGAAGACACCTTATTCATTCCCTTCTCACTCACAACTTCATCTGTATCCAAATTCTTCCACAATTTCTTACTCTCCTTCCTGGTAACTCGTTCAGTCTCCAGGGATCCACTTGCAAAAGGTCTCTCAAGCTTCTCAACCACAGTAATAGAACCATTAGTCCTCCCTCCCGCATCCTTTTCCCTCGTCTTCGCTCTCGTCTTGCCCTTCTTCTTCCTAGAACCAGAACCGTAAACCTCGTCCAAGTAACTGTGAAGCGACATCACCTCGTCCTCGACCAAATACCAACCAATCCCCACCGATTGACAGCTTTTATAGCTCGTTTTAGTCGAATTCTTAGTTGAGATGGCTTAAGAACCACTGTCTTTAAGCTGGTGCGGCTGTATCAAACAACATCGACACGAATAACGTCATAGTATAAGATGCCAAGACCATCAGATGAGCTCAATTGAACAGCGATTGTGGTATATAAGGCGGGGCTAGTTCGATGCTGTTGAGATCCAAGCTAGAAGTGCTGCTGGAGTTGGATTTGCTGAGTTTACTGGCGGTTCAAAGCGATGTTACAAGGTTGATTGAACAGAAAGTTGTGTTGTTGGGAGTTGGGAAACGTAATGGTGATGAGTGTGTTAAGGATGAGAAGTTGACTGGGGAGTGTGAAGATAGCGATGACGATGAGTTTCTTTTGACGCAGTTTGATCAGATTGCGAGAGAGAAGCTTTTGAACAAGAACGAGATTGATACGGTTTGTAAGAAGGGAGATTTAAGTTCTCCTTTGAAGGGAACGCAAAGCTTGCCCGATTCGCTTGGATCGATAGAGGGCGATTTGCAAATCTTTCCACCAAAATTGAAGGATACTGTTAGCTTTGAGATCAACGGCAGGGGTGTGTTGCAATCGAGCAACACTCGTTGTGTCGAGTTGTCACCGAGGAAACGTCAAAAGATCAAGAAAAGTCGCTTGGATGATGTATTGAAACCGAAATCGGTTGTTTCTTTCAATTTAAACCCGCTAACCAAGAAACCGTGGATCTTGGAAGACTTTAAGTTTAATCAGGACCTGCGTTCCGTTAGGAGAGGTCGCAAAAAGATCTCAACCATGAAGTTGAACAACTTTTATGAACAAGGCGGCAGGCCGCCTGAGGTAGAAATCTTCCAGGAAGCTGCCGACCATGATGATGAAAATAGCTGCGAGTTTGAAAACCTCAGACAAAGATCGAAATCACCACCAGGATTCGGTAGACTGGACTTTCCCAGTACTCAGGAAAGAGTTGATGATAAGAAAAAATCGCAAGAAATTATAAACAGGAAAACAAGGCATAGATTCCTAGCTGCAACTCGTCGTGATGTTCCGCAGCAGGAAAAACAGTATCTGTTCAAGAGTGACTATCTGAACCAGTTGGTGAAGGATGGTACTTTCGAATGGGATGAAAAAAATTTGAAAATATTCTCCAGGAGTTAATCCAGGTACTTTTGATGTTGTTAATATCGATCATGTCTGCTATTTACAAAATGGCTTATTATCCATTTATTTCTTAGTGCTCTCTATGCCTTTGAGATAATCGTGGAACTTACGGTAAGTGGGAAAATCGAACTTGGCAAAATTATTATCCAAATCGATGAAAACCTTTGCCGCTTGACAGCTCTTGTAGTAGTAATTCAAATAATTACTACTGTACGGATCAACCGTTGGGCTGAAAAATTCAGGTTGAGGTGGACCATGCTGATTTGACCTGGGAGCTATGCCCAAATCGCTAAAAAAATTCGTAAACGAACTGGTGACTGTGGGTATTTCATCATCTTTGTCAGGTTGTGATTCTGTACTATCTTCAGGAAGCGGGAATAGCCCTTTGAACAATTCATAAGCCGCTAAAGTGAAACCAAATTGCGGTGAACTTCTTAAGACACGAGCTCCACCACCTTTGAAGAAGCTTCGGAAACTTTCCTCTTTCATTATGGTCCGGGCGGCATGAAGGATGCCTTTATAGTGAGTTTCACCTCTTCTCGGATCGATTTGCAATCTCGTCTTTATGACATCGCATGGTGTGGTTAAATAAGCGGCGGGCATTCCTGCAAGGCCACCAGCCAGAAGGAGTTCCCAAGTTTTCAGTCTGCTTCTTTTGGAATCGTTCTGGGGATCGAAATTGAACAGATCGCGTTTGATATGCGCATATGTGGGGAAGTAAATCGCAGAAAATGGCACGTCTCTCATCAAACAGGCCAACACGCCCTTGTATAGACCAGCAAAGCCAAGTCTTTTGACAATACCAGCAGCGGTTATTTGAGCTTTGGCTAAATTTTCTGTAGCGTATTCTGAGCGAACCTGTAACCTGATTTTGACAACTTCCAACGGATTAGTGAAGACAACTTGACAAGCTCCCGCAGAAGCTCCTGCCATGATTTCAGCTGGAATAGTCAACTTGTTGTTTTTATCGGTCAAAGTCTTCCGCATAAGATCATTGACTGTAAGCTTGATAGCCTTTTCTGGAGCTACGCCCAGAAGTTGAGGTCCCAAACCAGAATATAAACCTTTGATGCCCTCCTTAGAGAATATCTTCACAAAACAGTCTATCGAGTTTTTGTACTGAGATGTCGACCTTTGAGCCTGCAGTCTGGTTTTCACCAAATCTATTGGATAAACAGCAGTGGCACCGATACAACCTGCAACAGAACCGAGTGTGAAATTGTAAAGAGAGTCAAATATTGGGAAGAAAAAATAGTTGGTGTACAATGATGCCTCCTGTATCTTGCGCAGTTCTAATTGATGCACTATATCATTCAAGTAGTTTGGATTGAGGATTTTCATGAAGTCTTCTGTTGTCAGATTCGATCCCATTGTAGCCTTATCCGGTTTGCTTGAAAATAACTCGAAAAGACCCGTTGATGCTTGTGCTAATTTCTTAGATGTAGAGTCTTGATCGAAATTACCGGCTACTTCCTGATAGTTGGTGTTGAAGCGCTCTAACTGCCGCTCCGATCCACTTATGCCATGAGCATATTCGTTCTGTATGAAATGTTCAATGCTGGTATCTTGATGATGTAAGTTAAGCTTCTTCATTTTATTATTCATCTTTGAGTTAGCCACAATGGAGAATAATAAATTAATCTGTGACGGAGAGAATTCCGTAATATTGTTAACCTTATTGTACTGAGTGTTTAGGACCTCCATAAAGTCCGCCTTGGTGATAACTCTTTCTCTCAAATCCCGTTCTGTGAAGTCGTTCATCGTAGCGTTCTTTATCAGAGCCTGGTTTAATAGATCAAAGTTCTGAAATAAATAGAAAATGTCTTTGAAGACATTGAATGCAATTGAATTATTGTTTGATTTGATGAGGTTCGTATTGGTAAGATTTAATGAATCGAACACATCAGCTGAAATTCTATGCGAGTAAAACAGCTTCAACAGATAAACCAGCTGATTTTTGTTCAAAGTCAAACAGTTCTTTACTGGATCCACATGCGATAATCTATCAAACCCTGCAAACAGTTTCTCATTTTTGAGATCATTTTGCATTATGGTAATGAATGAGTTTAAACTCAAATGCGCTCCATCCTTTACACCATAAGGAAATGACTGATAAAATTTGAGAAACTTGAATTGGTTCCAATCGAGGAAAAGGTTATTCCTTTTAATGAAATCGTCCTCCACACAGCTATGTAAAAATCCAATCGTTTCTTTGAACTGATCAACGTTTAAAAGCAACTCATCAAAACTAAGTGCTTTGCTTGCGTAGTTAATCGATTTCGTCCTGACATCGTCGATTCCCATCCGAGACGACGCCAAGAATCCACCTCTGTAACGTCCCTCTGATTCGATCCTCTTGGCTTTGAGCCTTGCCACGTCAAACTTTCTGAAAAATTCATAAAAGATAATCAAATGGAAGTTATCATTCTCTAGAAGATTATTGAAGTGGAACCAATCGTTTATCGTCAAATAGCCCTTGTTATTTTCATCCAATGCAAAGAATATACAACCAAAAGTATGCGATGGAATCCGATTCAAATCAAACGAATGATCTGAAAACTTGGAATAAAGTCTTTTTGAGCTTGCAATAAGTCTAATAAAATCATCATGTCTTAAAATCAATTGTCCTCCATTTCCCTCTCGCTCTTGCGATTCTTCGTTTCTACCAATAAAACAATATGGATCCTGTAAAGTTCGTTGCTCATCAGTTAAAACGCTAGCATATTTCTTAAAGATCTCAACCTGTTGAAGTTTCTTCTCCCCATATGAATTGATTTGTTCCATCTCTATATATCCGGGGTTATTGTTGAGGGTCCCATTCCTGTTAAAAGGTCGCTATTTGAACAGTTAAATCTCACAGTAAGCTCAATGTTAGATCAAGTAATGAATAGCAATCAATCCTAGTCAATTGGAGCTTCAACTCCGGGCTCTTTAAGCTACTTTTAGTCAAATAAACTAGTAATGTTAACTATAGTTTCCCAGGAAATTTTCACTAGGATATATACATACTATATAAGAGACTAAGCATTAACTACTATAGGATGTCTATTTGGGCTCTCCTGGTTGATGAGACTTGATCCACCACTTGTCACTGATCAAACCTTGTACATAGTTTCGCAGATGGGCGCTGTTTTGCCCATTGAACGCTCGAGACAGTTGTCGAATAGCTTGGAAAACTCGCGACCTAGATCCCAGTAACTGTTCTGGAAGAGCTGTCTCATGAATATCATCATCCCACAGAGGTTGTGCGTGTTTGGAATGGTTTGTAGCAGGAGTGCTTTGCTCAGTATGTTGTTGTGGTATGAAATCACGTCATCAGAGGAATCGTCAACATCCAGTAGGCGGTACATTCTTGTCAGGTAGGATTCGAAGTTTTCCTTTGGGATATAGTTTTCCTTGGCCCTTTTATTGTACAGGTTCATGGGACTATTGTCGTCGGATGCGGGACTGGGTTCATTGTTGTCCCAAATATGGGCTTCAGGTCCATATAGTGAGAAGTTGTAAGACCATATTAACAGGGCTAGTAATGCTATTGTGTTAGGTCTTGTGATGCAAAAATCAGAGTTGACGTCGTATGGTTTGGTGATCATTCCGCCGGTTTTCTTGTCGATAAACATTTGGAACATGAATTGATAGGCATAAATCATGGCAACTCCACCGCTTCGAGGGTCAGATGCAAATTGGCTGATACGTTTTGAGACCAGGCTATATTCTTCATTCCCGGAGCGAACGTTCATTCTCCAAGGCGCGCCACTGTAAATGTAATAATCATACTGGTAAATTCTCAGTATCACTTGAGCCATATGGTATTCAGGTACTTTGCAACCAATGTCGGAATTTATACTGAAAATTCCTGAGGCCATGTTGGAGTTTTGATTGTTTATTTCTTCCTTGGTAACAACTTGCGATGAAAATGGATCTATTAAGCAGTATTTTGCCTCTGTGCAACTTCCCTGGATTTGACAAAGCCAGTAATCCATAGCAAAGGAGAACACATCTTGCCATGAGATGTTTTCCTTCTCAGTTCCTAGGTTACATTTGATTGTAGTGGCAAATAAATCGCCTTCATTGCTCTCCTGGCATTGGAACATAGTAGAGATGATGCCGGCTAAAAGTATTTTCTTTCCAAAGACACTATTCACTTCCCAAGATTTGAGTTCATAACTTTTGTCTTTCTTAATTGGATCGCTTGAGTTCTGCAGATTTTGAATTATCTCCCCCATCAGTTGTTTCAAAGTGCAAAGAAATGTCCTGCGCTCCTTCTGGAATCCTTGCTCCAGCAACACTTCATAGCTTAGATCATATGATTCCCACACCGAGTCTGAACAAGGTAGAGTTAACTGGATTTGATTGCAGTTGATGAATAAATTCAAGTAACCAAATATAGCGGCATGCGTTGTATCCATATAAAAGGCATAGAATGCAACCCGTTTCAACATTTCAAAATCAATCCATCGACGGTAAACTTCTTGAGGATCCTGCAAACCAGTTGGATCTTGCTCAGTTTTCAAGATCAAAGGATGGCCACCAAACGACGGTGTTCTTCTCAGGAGCTGAAGAGTTGTGCCATGATGTAAGTATGATCTCTCATGCAAATATCTGTTAGTACTAGTTTTTTCATAACCTTCAAGCAATAGAAGACTTTGAATGATGTAGGTCTTAGAAGGTGGTTGGAAGTCCTCATGCGAGAAGATAATCCACCTTAAAGGCGTACAAATGACATCACTTATCTTCTCACGATAATGAGCACCCAGGAAACTTGCACCAGCCATGATCAGCGCAAGCGTGAGAATGGGAGGCTGTTGGTCAATATGAAACGACGGCTTATGCAAAAGCCCAAGTTGTGGGTGGAAATTACACCAAAAAGAGCGTAACGACTTTCTCAAGTCATCTAAAGAGGCTTCACGAAGCTCTGGAACTATCTGAATGATCTTCTCGTAGCTCTCACTTGCTAAATTATACTTTGTAGCTGGATCCGAGTGAAAAAACGACGGTACCATTTTCATCGAGGAAAGCACCCTCTGTTTGTAGCCTGGAGAGTTAGCGACTCGTTTCTCATTAGATGTCTGTCTTTGTAATTCAGCAATATTTGACTTCTGGACCAGTAAATTATCCTTGACACTGCTACGGCGTCTATCGTCAAGCCGTGGATTGGCTCTTGCCATGAGATCGGAGTGAGCCGGCGAGACGGACGAAGAACGAAAGCTTTCTTCATTCTGTAATTGATGATCTTGAGATGGCATGGTGGTTTCAGATAATTCTTGCATAAAAGTTTGCAATGGATCATTAGTTAGAAAATCAATGGAGAACAGGTCTTGCATCTTTGTCAGGCTCGCTGGAGTCGCTATTGGCTCCTGAGAACCTTGCAATGGCCTTGCCGATAGCGAGCTCTCAGTAAAAAGAGGTCCTGGGTTTTGATAGAACTGGTACGCTGTCGGGCTGAAAGACTGAGCGCCTGGTGACCCATTTCGTATATTACCAATCGGCAGCTGTTGCTCCGAGGTTGCACCCGAGCTTGTCGGCAGTGGGGAGGCAGTCAAAGAGTTCTTAACGCTGCCAGAGCTATAATTGCCCTGCTGACCTGTTGAACCGGTTCCATTCTCGAATAGCCAATTGAAAAACTGGCTGACGTTTTGACCGCCTTCTGAATTATTCAAACGGCTGCCGCTGGCAGCCGTTCCATATTCCTGACTATTGGGTCTTGTCTGACGGTCGTACTGTTGGAATGGATATGTACCCAATTGACGATCTGAAGGCATAGCAACGCCCTCACCCGTCGGTAACACTCCCACATTCTGTCCTGCAAATCCAATAGACTGCTGGGGCAGTAAAACTGGGGGAGCCGAGCCAGCGGCGCCCACCGTTGATGACGTTGTTGTTGTAGGAACAGCAGAATGACTTCTTGACACAAAATCTTCGCCAACAAGCATAGTATTATTCTGAAGTCTACTACCAGTCTTAGAATGCCTCTTTACATGCCTGGCAAGTAAATCCTTCCTCACAAATGTCCTATTGCACACTAATCCAGTGTTGGGAAACACATAAGAGCACTTAAAAATCTCTTTGGGCCAATGATTGAGCTTGTGACGAGACAAATGTTCTTGTCTAGTAAACGATTTATCACAGGCAGGATGTGGACACTTGTATCTACCACCAGACTCACTATTAGACATTTGCGAAGTTGAATTGTTGGCTCCAACCCCCGGTACACCATAACCTACCTGATGGCTAGATTCCCTCCCAAGCTCCACCATCCTCACCAACTATCTGAGCCTTTCAAGCTGTTTTCTTCGACCTTTTGCGTTGATCTTTCAGTGCTTGTAGTAAGAGTTTTCACTAAAGGGAGCTTCTTACCAAACCTTAAGATCATACCATAACTAGGCCACCAATGGCTCCGTAAAGGGTTGTACAACGTCCAGCCAGCAGCCTTTGAATCAACGGCACGTTGTTCGGGTGTCCTGGCTACATACCTAGTGCTACACCTTCGTACTGACTTGAAGTATTTACATAGTAGTCCTTGGTGTTGTCGGTGTCGAAAAGCTGTTTGATGTTGACGACGAGCCACTCTAGAAGTGATTCTGTCTGCCTGACGATCAATTGACAGCCCTGTGTGTCCATTGTAGTGGTTGTCATTAACTCGGGCAGAACGCTTAGCAGCCGCAGCAGATGAATGGGTCCGTAGATGTCGCAGAAAGACATGTCTTTGAACTTCTGTTTCTTGAGCACTTCGTCGTATTGCAGTCGCTCGAGGCGGTACAGTAGTAGGATCGGGAGCGATCTTTCGAAATACAGACGTAGACCGGCGCAGTATTCGGACAGTTGCGATTGCGCCGCTGGCGACTCGAGTCGCTTCGCCATGGCATCTTCGTAGCTGTCGAGCGTCTGCTGTACCGTCATTGTCGGCGAGGGCAACTGGCATATCTTTTTGTCCTTGGTTACAAGCTCCCAGTCGTCTACCAGAAGCGATTTCAGTTTCACCGGGATATGTAGCACTATCCGCGGGGCAGATGGCTGCGACACGCTCAGAGCGAGTCCCGCGCCCTCCTGGCGCCCCAGCGCAGCTCCATCGCCCGTGGCAGCGCCATTGGCGCCGCCACCCTTCTTGTTCGCGGCCTTCCCAATATCATGCCTTCCGCGTTTCGACACGGCCCCAGACGAGCTCCCGCTCGCCTTCTTCCGTCGCTGCTGCTCCTGCAGCAGCCGTTTCGCGTTCCTGGCTTCCTCCACTAGCGATTTCTTCAACGCCAAGTTCTCCTCGTTATATTCGTGTATCCGATCAGGTCCTATCCACTCGTCCCACGTAGACTTCCACCCCTGGTAATGCACAAAATAACACGCACCACCAACAAGCTCCGCTGGTATACCACTAACGCCCTCCTCGCTATCCTCCTCCGCAACCACCACATCGCCCTCTCTTAGCACCGAAACCTTTTCGTTCTCAGGATCCCAAACCCGCAGGATTTTAGCCTCATAAAGCATCGGTCCATGGTACGCCAAGCATTTCCCACCAAGCTCAAACATCACCAGCCTCCCAACTGATCTCAATCATCTATTATATCTGCTATTCCACTCCTCTTCAACTATTAGACTGCCTTATACTTAACTTTCGTGGCTCGTGATGTTCTTAATTTTCAACATCACTCTGTACGAATCTAAATCTCGATCACTTTGTACGTAAATGCAAATCACTTCACACGGAAATACAAATAGCCGCCCATGGTTTAAAGACCAAGTGATAGCCAGTTTACGCTGTGATCAAGCAAGATAGTATAGCATATAGCAACTATCTTAGTTAGTGCTAAGAGTGATGATTTCGTATCATCACTCATTAGAATCGCTGTCTGAGTAAACTGAGTGTGTAATTGTGAATCTTCTGTTTCAGCGGAAGATATATCAGTGATTTCTGGCTCAGTTTCCTCGTCTTGCTCCACCTATCTTCTAGTACCCTCTTGTTGACGGAAAAGCATCTTTTTACTTCAGCTATTGATAGCTTCTTATAGTGGAAAGATAGAGGCAATTCAAATCTTGATTTGCGGTTCTGGTTCTTCGAAATCCCATTCGCTTTGAAGTTAAAGAGCAGGTTTTTGTTCAAAAACTTGTCATAGGTTCCCTACGAAGCAATTGGTAGTCCTGTGTTGCGATGAACTTGAGGTGAATAATCTCTTGTGCGGTTCTGTAGTCCTTAACAAGAGGTCTAAGGTTGCGGTGGATCGTAGGCGCCAGCTACCGGTAGAAGTCGATGGACCTGGTCATACACGTATTATTCTCCAAGTATTGTACAATCGGGCTCAAACATTCATAGTTCACTAAAACGTAGGCGGCCCAGCCCTTGTGAAATAGCTTTGGCGGCAACAGTTGAACCGCCTCAGAAATATCAAAGGAAACTCCGCCTTGTGACAGGATTGCGGGTATACTCTGGGATCTTCTCCATTACAGGTCGGAGACCTGAGTAGCAAGAGAACGGCTGAAAATGTCCTAGATAGCATAACAGCTGAAGAAGGAGATGCTAAAAGGCTCCGAACGAGTGATCGAGAGCCTCTTCCGCCTCTCATCGATCTCGATTTAACATGATACTGTGACTATGTCGACGCAGTTGCTTGCAACCTTATAGCTCCTAGTGCGTGGATCCAAGGCAGCATCGATTGAATCTTCTGGTATCCGATGGTCCCTCTATTTTTGAAATTGAAAAGATAGTAATTCACATATCTTACAAGGGCTGCATTGAATGTCTTCTTCGAGCTCTTGAGATCGCAGTTTTGAAGAATGGTTGCAAAAGATGCGCTAGTCAAAATTCCGGTTCGGGAAGAGCAAGGCTCTTTAAGCTTGGGATATGGTCTTCGACGATTGAAAGTAGGTTGGTTGGTACGCCTGATTCCATGGAAGATAAATGTTTCTCTTTAAGACCTAAAACTCGCAAGCGATTGCTGGTCAACTTCAGGACAGTGTTTAATGCCATTTGGTAAATTATTGAGCATTCATCCTGTGGTTGTGTACTCATCGAATACTTGAGTAATATGAAGGAATATCTCGAGAACATCTATTTCAGACGGCTCGTGGCAGAATAAGGACAGACCATCCGGTGTGAGATGGTATCTCTTATTGATTCTCAAAATAAAAATGCTTCAGAGGTCCTATCAGCCACCAAAAACAGCGGAATACAAACCGAGTACAGTTATGCCTTGGGATGATTTTCAGAGTAAACCCTTCACCTTATTTCTGATCTCGACATTTCTCTTCGAAAAACAAAGAGCTCTCAGATTCTTCCAATGCAGCCATTACGTCTTGAGAAATTCGGTTTAGATGGTTCAGGTATCTTGCTTTTACCAATCCGCCCTCCTTATTAACTTCTGTCCCGCCTTTAATGCCATGATCCAGCTCGCTAAGCATGGAGATGACGAGCAATTTTGATAAGAGATACGCTGAGAAAGCCAAGTGGACTTCTTCGCAAAGAGCTATCTGACCAATTCTGATTTGCTTCCAACATTTGGAGTTCTATTGGTTGTTACATCTCGGATAGTCAACCTGTCTCTGCATAACTCTGGCCAGAACCAAGCAAGAATGGCCAGGTAGCTCATTAGTGAGCAAGTCCACTTGGATTTCTGAGCGTATCTCTCATCAAAATTGCTTGTCATATTTCTTCATCGTAGATATTCCCGTCCTCGAGGAAATGTAATTAGGATTTCTGGCACAGGAATACCAAAAGTTTCTTGAAGGAAGCTTCAACAGTCTCAGTGAACAGATTCAGTTGGTTTATTCTGAGCTCACGCAATAGCTATCAACTCGAATGCTTATTTATAAGCTGCGGTTGGATTTTCTTTGGCTTCGTGTTAAACAGCTCAAGTCCTGCCGATGGTTGTTCGAAGATGTGGAGGAGGTCGGATTGTCTTTGAGTGTAAAACATGTCTGCCATTGTTATTTGCTAATTCAAATACGATACTTGATGCTACGCCGCGTAGAAGCTTTGCCAGGTCGCTCTCGAGCACGTTCTGTTCAATAGCTGCAATATCTGGTTTATCGAAAGAATTCAAGTAAAATTCGTCCAATTCGGACCTATATTTGAATGCTTCCTCCAAGCTTAAAATCACACTTTGTCGCTCCCATTCGCTGCAGTGACAGTCGTATGTCTCGCTGCCCTCTGTTTGAATTAGAAGAGTTATGAAGTTGCTAGGCTGAAGAGATGTACTCGACCGTAAGCCAAGTTGTAGTAGCCCCCTAGACAGATCTTGCGTCGCGATTCTTGAGCTTTCTAATCAAAATTCCGCCGGTACTACACCTCAACCTGCCCTTTCGCCGTAGTGTGTTCAATTTGGTGCCACTCCGTGATGGTCAATAGGTGTATCTGAGAACAGGTAATCTCACCAATCTGTCCGAGACATTCCCTCCATCTAATAGACCTTCCAAGGCGTTCTAAGCTTGTTAAATGATAAACCTTGTTTACGCGTCTCGTTTGAACTTGTTTACGCGTCGCGGTTATCACTTAACACGATTGTTTACGCGTTTTTAGTCATCACTCTGCACGGGATGTTCATCATTCGATACGGTGGATTCGTGTACAGTGATAGAATTTTGGTATAACGTTTATATGGTTTGTGAAAAAACTTTGACATATAACGACTAGAATAGCGGTTAAAGAAGGTAATTGTAGTGGATTGGAGTGGTTTGAGTCGGTGATAACCGTGGATTTGGGTAGTTTATTGTAGGTTTTAATAGAACCTGCGAAAAAAGTGTTATAGAAAGTGCCAATTAGGTGATATTTTGCGAGTTGGAGTGGCAGGGTTTATCGGTGATTGATACAAGCAGAGGTGGGGTATGTCTCAACGCTCGTCGCAGCATATTGTCGGGATACACTATGCGGTTGGGGCCAAGATAGGCGAGGGATCCTTTGGAGTGATCTTTGAAGGGGAAAACATGTTGAACTGCGGTTATAACGGGACTGAGGATGGAGAAAGAGGCGGGAATGAGCCTGTGGCGATCAAGTTTGAACCCCGGCGGTCGGACGCTCCGCAATTGAGAGATGAATTTCGGGCGTACCGGATTTTGAGTGGGTGTCGCGGGATCCCGCATGCGTACTACTTTGGACAGGAGGGGATGCACAATGTGTTGATCTTGGATCTTCTCGGGCCGTCGCTCGAGGATCTGTTCGAGTGGTGCGGCAGAAAGTTTTCCGTGAAGACGACGTGTTTGGTGGCAAAGCAGATGATCGAGCGGGTCAGGACCATACACGAGCGTGATCTCATCTACCGGGACATCAAGCCCGATAATTTTTTGATAGCAGAGTACCAGCGAACCACTGGGGACCGGCAGCTGATCAAGTCGATCGCGGGATCTGCAAACGGCGATCCAAACCTGATATACATGGTGGATTTTGGCATGGCAAAGCAATACCGGGATCCTCGCACGAAACAGCACATCCCGTACCGTGAAAGAAAATCTCTGAGCGGTACGGCACGGTATATGTCTATTAACACACATTTTGGGCGCGAGCAATCGCGAAGGGACGATCTGGAGTCTCTGGGACATGTTTTTTTCTACTTTCTAAGAGGTTCATTGCCCTGGCAAGGTCTAAAGGCTCCTAATAACAAATTGAAATACGAAAAAATTGGGCTAACCAAACAGAAGATAAACCCTGACGATCTGCTGACAGAATCCATTCCTCCTCAATTTTCCGCATATCTTAAGTATGCGCGATCTTTAAGATTCGATGAAGACCCGGATTACGATTATTTGATCCAGCTCATGGATGATGTGTTGCGTCTGTTGGGCTTGGAAGACGATGGCCACTACGATTGGATGGATCTGAATAATGGCAAAGGTTGGAATATCAAAGTCAACAAGAGAGCCAATTTACACGGTTATGGGAACGCGGGCCCAAGACATAACGAAAACGCGAACAATGCTACAAGGCCTTCGATACATGCAAATGCCAGAGCCAAAACACAGCCCAACAACCCAAGCTCGGTTAATTTAGCCAAGCAGAAACTGAGACAGACCAACACCGGTTTAGGAGTAGTTCCCAATAGTCCCAATACGCCTGTCAAGCATAGAAATTATGATTCGATGGGTAGTCGTGTATTGAAACAGAGCATGGTAGCCAATGGCCCTGGTGGCTATAATGATATCCGGATGGGAGGTCCCAAAATGGAAGATAAAAACGCAATGTACTATCGAAGACAACAATCGCAGCAGCAAGTACAAACACAAAGTAATCAAAGATCTCAACTGGACGATGTGGACTCTGAAGAGAACAAGGGCTTTTGTGCCAGGATGTGTTGTTGTTGGTTCTGAAACAGATCGACATTCTCATATCACTAACGCTAGTTTCTTCATCCTCATTACGCGTTGATCGCGAGCGCTGTGCGCAATGATTGGAAACAAGCTACCGTCAGAAGCCAGCATACTTCTTACTTAGCTTTTCTCAGCCCTGATGGAGAATTACTCGTCGATTTATTTTTTTGTGGGTTTGTCTTACTACTACTAGATCTGCATTAATCATGGAATGTATTATATCCCAATAAAGTTGCTACATACTGCCTTTGAGTGCGGCCACATCACAATAGGAAGGGTTTCGCATTCTTTCATTATATTCGGATACGTCAGGAAGAGTTTGAGACACAGGCATTCGATATTTCCCTTACATTGCTATCCGGAGAACCGTTACATCAAATAGATAAATTCATTTTTAACCTTTCCTATATATCGATACATTAAAACGCCGTCCAACCATTCATCTTAAAATCACATACGCATAACAATCAGTGATATATTGTAGAGCCACTCATTACATTACCACTAAGCGAATAGATAGTACCGTTTGCTCGGTGTTCAGGTTGTTTCTCATAGTTAAGAAGCTCATGGCCCGGTTCTGAATGTAATGTGTGAGATGAGGAACAATCAGAGTGCATGGACAAAGAGGACATGTCAATATCATTAGACAAGAAGGTGGAGTCTGATTCTTCAACGGTCCTGTTATCGTGCTCAGCGGCTTCGAGCTGCACATCAATAGTATGCTCTTCAAGCGAACTTTCGGTAGTCTTCTTAATCAATGCTTGACATTTAACGTCGCAGATACGGTGCAAACCAAGCTCTCGTGAACCAAGCGTCAAGAGTGAACCATCACCCAAAGTGCCCGTGAACATGGATCCCTGAACTTTAATACCGGTTAAGTTTGAGCTATGAGTCCCGTTTACGACAATGTTCCCGCATTGACTAATTTCATGTATGTCTGCATCATCTTCGAGGACTATCGAACTGAAACCTTGTGCCAGCGTTGCCCTCTTCATATTATTTGCAAATTTCATGTCCCAAGAAATTATAAAACCCTGATCATCCGCACTGTAAAGAGTCTTGGATTCTTCATGGTAGTTCAGTGATTTAATACAGCCTTTCATTGGCAACATTTCAAATTTGCAGTCACCTGTACTTGACCTTACATCCCAGACCTTGACGGTATCATTGATGCAGTTGGCTAAGTGGAACTCATCGATCCAAACACAGTCATACGAGGCGCTGTTCTGTAAGGACGATCGTGACAAAGAGCTGCTGCCGCAATTATCCGGAATGTACAAACTACCAGAACTCTTTTGGTTAGATCTGAGATCCAATAAAGCGATACCACTACCTCCGAATTGCGATCCACACAAGGACAGAAGATAAGGATTCTTGTTGATGGCAAAGGATTCAACCCCAGCGAAGCTCTGTAAGTATTGAGGAGTTCTTGAACCGTTGATATCGTAGATAAACAACGAGTCATTCACCAGCGAAACGAACCCTTGATCGCTCCATGATTTCAATTTTCGAACCGGCAATGACGCAAACGACTGTAACCAATTATCAAGCCTGACGGGATTTCTGTGGCTTAAAAATTTACCATGTTTGTATCTCTTGACAATCTTGGCATTACCTTCATCCGTGGACGTCGATATCAAGTTCACAACACCATCCTGATGACCGGTCAATAGTAGTTGGTTGTGTCCATCGACGTAATCTGTCGCGAATTGCGACCGAGGAAGTAAAATCGAAGTGAAAACTGGAGTCCCAGGTACAGAGATCGCCTGCAGTTCATGCAAACTGGGTTGTTCATTTACCTGACCTTCAATCCTCATAAGTCTCAAATTGTCTCTCGATTCCATATCCGAGATCAGCAAAGTATCGTCGACCACCGAAAGACTTGCTGGCAGTGACGTTGACTTGGTTTCATCGTTGACCTTCCAATAGGAAGACATGAGCTTCTTGGTGGTATAGTAATCATTAAAATCATCGGATACCTTTCTCAACAGTGGAGAACCCAATCTTGAAGCATCATTTTGCCACGACCTGGAATAGTGCGAGCTCATATCGCACTGCGCCAACCGCTCACTTCTCTTCTTCACAATAATAGCAGGTTGCCGGAAAACGTTCGTTGGCGTATAGTACTTATTTGACTCCATCATGTGTGGTTAATAGTCTCAAGGGAAGGATACAAAGCGTAAAACATTGCCACCATTGCCAGCATTAAATAACCATTCAATCACCCAGCAAACATCAGTCTTGTCACTTCCATTTGTTGTTGTTTACTAACAAGCTCTTGCTGGCTTTAGTAAATAAACAAATGGTAGCGCCGCGCCAGCTGTCACATGACCTCTTCAATACTTCATTCTCATGAACTGCAAGGTCGCTGCAAGTTGCTGCAGATTCCGCTCTAAATACCAGCCATCTGCTGTTGCCGTACCGTCCCATTCACGCAAATCTCAACATTACCGAGCCGCCGAGCCGCCGAGCTCCTTCACACCCATTTCATCTACCGCCAAATCCCACACCAAACTGACATCGCTCTACCACGTCAAAACCTCGCTACAAAGCGCCTACCACTCGTCAACCTGTCAGACGCCGAGCTCTAAAAGTGGTGCTTAAGAAAGATGATCGCCCGGCTCCTTATATACTCCCTGGCAGAAGGCCGGGTAACTGAGGGAAAATTATGGTAGTGGCTATACAGAGGGGGCAAAACAGAGCAAGACGATGAAGAAGAGGTATGAATGGTAGTGATTATGGCATAGGTTGGAGTCATTGGTATCTGAGAGGGCATTGGATAGCATTGGATAGTTTTGATTTGGCAGGGAACTTATCAGGCAGGAGAAAAAGTGAAGATTGTCGGTTTTTTTTGAGTGTAAAGACAAATAGGAGTTAGGACGTTGCTTGAGTTGTTCGTTCGTTTGACGTAGAATGGTTGGAATTGTGGTTAAATTGGTGGCGGCGGAGTCTTTGTATAAGAGAGACGTTTTCCGGTCACCGGATCCATTTGCTGTGTTGACAATTGATGGATATCAGACGAAATCGACTTCCGCGGCGAAGAAGACATTGAATCCATATTGGAATGAGAATTTTAAGTTTACTGATGTTAATGAGAACTCTATTCTGACGATTCAGGTTTTTGATCAGAAAAAATTCAAGAAGAAGGATCAGGGGTTCTTGGGAGTGATAAACATCAGGATAGGTGATGTTTTGGGTCATTTGGATGAGGATACAGCACCCGGGACGCGGCCTCCCGAGGAGACGATAACTCGTGAATTGAAGAGATCGAATGATGGCATGGCTGTGAGTGGCAGATTGATCGTCGTGCTGTCGAAGGAGGCTACGAGTTCTGGCGGTGGTGAGACGCCGCAGGCGAACGGTGGGAGGTTGTCTAGCTCGTCTCGTTCTCAGTCTGGAACTCACACGCCGAGACCCACGGCTGGATCAGTGGAACATACTCTGCAGAGCGGCGCAAACACGTCTGCGGAGGTTTCTTCCAGTGCAAACGGCTCAACTAGACAATATTCGTCGTTTGAAGATCAATACGGGCGGTTGCCTCCGGGCTGGGAAAGAAGAACTGACAATTTCGGTCGTACCTATTATGTGGATCACAATACAAGGACAACGACGTGGAAACGCCCTACTCTGGATCAGAGCGAAGCAGAGCGTGGTAACCAGTTGAACGCAAACACTGAGGCTCAGAGAAGGCAGCATAGAGGTAGAACTCTGCCAACTGTATCTAATGACAGCTCTTCTGTGACGGTGACAGGATTTTGCCCGCAAACGCCGGCTGTCAACGGCTCAGCTGCCGCTGCTTTTGCAGCTACAGGTGCTACAACATCCGGTCTGGGTGAATTACCATCCGGTTGGGAGCAAAGATTCACGCCAGAGGGACGGGCTTATTTCGTGGATCACAACACGAGAACTACTACTTGGGTGGACCCTAGAAGGCAACAGTTCATTCGTACTTACGGCCCAACTAACACTACGATACAACAACAACCAGTTTCTCAATTGGGTCCCTTACCTTCAGGTTGGGAGATGAGATTGACTAACACTGCTCGTGTCTATTTCGTTGATCATAATACAAAGACGACGACCTGGGATGATCCAAGGTTGCCATCATCATTGGATCAAAATGTTCCCCAATATAAGCGTGATTTCAGACGTAAAGTCATATACTTCAGATCACAACCCGCATTGAGAATTCTACCGGGTCAATGTCACATCAAGGTTCGTAGAAAGAATATCTTCGAAGATGCTTATCAAGAGATAATGAGACAAACTCCCGAAGATCTCAAGAAAAGATTAATGATTAAATTTGATGGAGAAGAGGGTTTGGATTATGGTGGTGTTTCAAGAGAGTTTTTCTTCTTATTATCACACGAAATGTTCAATCCATTCTATTGTCTGTTTGAATATTCAGCTCATGATAATTACACGATACAGATAAATCCAAACAGTGGTATCAACCCTGAGCATCTAAACTATTTCAAATTCATCGGTAGAGTCGTTGGTTTGGGCGTATTCCATAGAAGATTCTTAGATGCATTTTTTGTCGGGGCTCTGTACAAGATGATGCTTCGCAAGAAAGTGGTACTGCAAGACATGGAAGGTGTTGACGCTGAAGTTCATAATTCTTTGAAATGGATGCTGGAGAATAGTATAGACGGTATACTGGATTTGACATTCAGTGCAGATGACGAGAGATTCGGCGAAGTAGTCAACGTTGATCTAAAACCGGACGGCCGAACTGTTGAAGTGACAGACGAGAATAAGAAAGAATACGTTGAGCTATTCACACAATGGAAGATAGTAGATAGAGTTCAGGAACAGTTCCGGGCCTTTATGGATGGTTTCAACGAATTAATACCAGAAGATCTCGTCACGGTCTTCGACGAAAGAGAACTAGAATTATTGATTGGTGGTATTGCCGAGATAGACGTCGAAGACTGGAAGAAACATACAGATTATCGTGGTTACCAGGAATCGGACGAAGTCATCAAATGGTTCTGGAAATGTATCACAGAATGGGATAACGAACAAAGGGCACGTCTACTACAATTCACCACAGGTACTTCACGTATTCCCGTCAATGGTTTCAAAGATCTACAGGGTTCTGATGGTCCAAGAAGATTTACCATTGAAAAAGCGGGTGAGCAAGGACAATTACCAAAATCACATACCTGCTTTAACAGAGTTGACTTGCCCCCATACGAAGATTACGAAAGTTTGAAACAAAAACTAACATTGGCCGTAGAGGAAACAATAGGATTCGGTCAGGAATAATTGTTAACCTTTGCGTTTCACTTTATAGTTTATCAACTATTAAAGGTTATACCGATACCATATTCGAATTAAACTTCAACTCGCACACTGCTACTGAAACCAATCGTTGCAATGCGAGTGGGCAACAGTATTGATGTGCCAAACTCACATCTTGTCTAGATTTTCACTACTCTTGTTGAACCATTACCATCTCAAGTTGGGCAAAGATAGTTAAAGATATGGCTTATATATACAACTAGTGCTCGTAAAACGGTTAATGAGAACGATATGATGAGCACATTGCTTAGATTTACTATCTCTTGATCTTTTGGACTAACATCGTTTTGAAGACTAAGAAGAGTTGTCACATACACATATAAAGTGTACAGGATTGATCACTAAGGAAGGGATAGAAGTCACTGATGCCACCAAAACTACCTGGTCTATACTTTGATGAAGTGAAAGGACGATATTTCCCCGTTAAAGCTGGTATTGGTTCAGAATACGGTGAGAATGAGCAGAAGAAGAGGAAGATTAGACTGCAGAGAGAAGGACAAGCCAGGCTGCTGAAAGACCAGCGCTGGCGTAACTACGAGAAGCTCGTTTCTAGGCTAGTGGGGCCTGTTGAAAAGATTTTTGATAGTTCTGATGGTTTGAGCTTTGCGAAAGGTCTGGAGATCGAGGCAAGATCAGTGGATAATTGCGTTAAAAGCAGTTTGGGATGTGGAATATTTAACCTTGGAGTTCAATTACAAACTATGAAAGGTCCTGTGATTTGCGAGCAAGTGTGGCCAAATGGTGTGACACTGGCAATTTGGGTAGACGAGGGTGGTATCGGCGCCGTTCAACAGCCTTTTGATCGTACCTGCATGATTTCATGGCTGCATCGAGTTAGACCATCGGAATGTCCACGCAATACATCCTGCAACATCATCAGGTTTGCCGGTAATAGGTTCGAAAGAATGGGTTTGTATTGCCACATGGCGCTACCGACAGCAACTGAGCACATCTTCACAGTATTCACCAAGTTTAATGGAATGTCCGATTATCAAATTCGAAAACTAGAGTTGCATGGAAATGTGTACGACTCTGTCAACCTGGGAAGCACTTTCGTCGTGGCAGTAGGCTCCTCATTGCAGATTTACGACTGGAACGAGCTACCTGAAGATGGTTATAAGGTCTTCAATTCTATTAGGAACAAATCTGATATATTATGCCTTGCAGTCAACAGTGGGAACTCTGGTCTGCTTTATGCAGGCACTCGAAGCGGTTGGATATACGAACTACCTGTTCAAACTATCGAAGGTGGAACACCATGCCATACAACCGTCAGGAACTTTAGAGTGCGAGGAGTTCGTTCCATTGTATCCATCAAGACTACTGACACCAAAGGTCTCATATTTGTTTCTGCAATATCGGGCGATAGCCAGCAAATTCTCCTGTTATTGGATCCAATGTTAGAACCTGAAGACCCTACATTGGTCACTTTCCGGACCTCTTTCTCGAATATGACTAAAGATCAAGAGTTTTTCGAAGTAACGTCTGATGGAAGGTTTCTTCTATATGGTTCAACTGCAGCCGCTAACGGTCATGGTGATTTTGAAGTCTTTTCTTCTCATTTAGGCGACAACCTTGCCCATGAACGGAATGGTCGATCTTTTACGTTCTTCCCATTGAACTCATTAAGAAATGGATATCTGGAGGATTCAGAGTATTCTGCACTTCGAGACTTGGAACTGCGAAGTGCAACATTCATTAACTATAAGCGAGATTCTTACGATCTGAAATGCCAGAGAGAGACGAATCAACCTTATAAGACTGCCTGCCCAAATTCTTGGCGCATATCGGCGTTTTTCAAGTCTGAATTCCGTGAAGGATATCATTCAAGCATTACTATGCTTCTCAAAAGAGTTGTTTAACTATTCGCTCTTGTGAAGCAATGAACAAATCTATTGCAGGATACACACAGCTGCAAGCTCACGTCGGCTACGTCGTGAACATACTTCGAAATCTGTTTTTGATCCGAACAAGTTGCGTTTTCTATGTCTTTTATTTATGATATTTAGACGTGAATTGGTGCAATTTAATTGATACAACTCCTCGATCATTTCTGTGCTCAATTGTGATTATCCATACGTCTTGGGAAGAAATATAAGTATCCTTGTTGAAATAGAACGATCTTCAACGGTTGTTGAAGCTAATAATGTTCAAGGACGAAAACCTGGGAGAATGCAAAATATAAGAAGCGAATGAATTGAACGCATGTGCCCAGCTGTTTGATATAATGAGTAGACGGGTATCTGGGAAATGAACGTAAACCTTGAGAAAGCTCGAATGAAACATGAAACCGAAAATTGGATGAAGGAATGAATTGTTCGAAAAATGAATAAAAATTGTAGACTTCATAATGTTAGCAAAGCGTCCAACATCAAGAATCTGAGCGTTTGGGATTCATAAACCAGAGTATCCATATTTGATAACCTCTTTTTTTTTCTATAATAAACATAAAACAACGCCAAATGGAATGGCCTTAACCTTGATCTCCAATGTCTTAGTTGGATATGAAAGTTGTAAATTATGCAGTCGTGGATGTAACAGGAAAGGCCCAGTCGAGAGAATTCAATGAAACCCAAAATGCTGCTTAGTACCTTGCAAATAATCACCTTGAACACCATCCATGTATAATGGAGGAGTTAGATAATTGTTCCCCATCAAACTTGGCTGTTGCTGGAAAGGTTGTGGCTGCATTGGGAATGGGTTGCTGACAACTCTTTGCTGGGAAAAATTGGGTTCCCTTAGGTTTGATTGAGAACTTGTTGAATATGCAAAAGTGTTCATCATCGTTAAATCGTTACCAGTATTCTGAAATAAATTGGTGCTACTACTGCTACTGCTACCGCCGTCGTTGACGAACCCCATATTGACAATGGGCTGATGTGCGTTCTGCAGGTTCGGATTTGAGTTTGGCTTTGGTAGCGGAGTATTAACAAATGGTTGATGTTGTTGGAAACCTTGAGTTAAGGACCCATTCGGAATGTATGGTGATTGATAGTTCATGGAGGTGACGGAGTTTACTCCTACGTTGTCGCAGACAGTGTTCATGATATTTTGGTTTTGTTGCACTCCCTGCTGGGGGACTCCGAAAGGTAGTGATGCCGAGCTACTGCTTCTCCTGTGATATGGATTAGCAGGCAGTGAAAAATGGCGAGCATGTTGCTTCTGACCGGTTCCAGCACCACTTTTATTGTTTTTAAAATGACCGAAATGGTTGCCTCCATGGTTCCCGTTGTGGTTATGAGAACCTTTCTTGGGAGAAAGGTCGCTAAATTGGATCCCACTTAGTTCCGCATACGATTTCACCTTGAGTTTAATCTTCTTAGCATACGAAGTGGTCTTAATGCTGGGTAAGAACTCCTTTGTCATAACTACCAAATTGCCAATCTTGGCAGTAAAATCATGACTGAAATTGCCCAACCTACTACTCCTAATAACAGGGTTCCCTGGGGACTCCAGAATCAAGGAGTAATTCTTGACATCCAGCAACGTTTGTAGAGCGTAATTCCCATAGTTATCTCTGATCAATATATTCAAATTCAGCGTAAAGATATCGATGATTGTTAGCAAAATACGCATAGCGGCTGAGACGACATCATCGTTCAAATCTCTGGTAACTTCACTATCACTCTTGGGCACGGTCGCAATGATGGTTCGAAATAACTTCTTAATATACTTCTCAACAACGTTGGAAGAGAATTTTAGGCAAGATAACTGACAAAGTTCGCCTGATAACCTGTTGAAAATTTCTGCCAGTAGATAAAAATCCAATTCCTTGATATCTAGCAGGAACTGAATGATGTAATTACCGAATTGATCGTTAATGAGCCCCGGTAAGAATTGGATTATCTTAACCGATATCTTGAAAATCTGTTGCAAAGTGCAAACACTCAGCAACTTCTGCAGAACGCAACATCCATGCTTGTGGGTCGAAACAGTAATAATATTATTTTGCTCCACAATGGCATCTATGATAAAGCTGAACTTGGAAGGTGGGAACTTGAAGATACACTTCTGAATCACATGGTTGCCGTTCAAGTCATTGATCAAAGTAACAACCTGATCTACCGTGGTGTGTTCCTGCGAGAAACCCTTGATGATCAGATCAATCTGACTTTCGTTATCAACTGTGTCTATAATCTTTTGAAGCGATCGGGTTCCGTACTGGTTGATGGAAATCTGAAAGACATTCGGATAGATCGATTGTATCAACGTAGTTTTTTGGTCAGCGGTGAGGTACTCGCAGAGCTTCTGAATGAGATAATTCCCAAAAGAGTCCAGGATCAGATCTAGAAAATATGGCTTGATCTGATCGTACATCAGGTCACGGACAACATTCGACTCCGAGGGAGACTCCAGTTTCTTCTGCAGAAAGCGACAACCGAATTGATCCGTAGCTAGCTTGACATAGTCCAGTTCACTCAAAGGCAAAGAAGTGATCTCTAACATCGGATTATTGTGATCATTCGAAGTTATCGACACATTCCTCAATGATGAAGCAGTCGTCGTAGTATTGGAATTTGTCGAATTTGCATTGCCATTATCAAACACTATCTCAAATTCATTTATCAAAGGCAAATTCGACGATCCACTATTTGCAACAGTAGCATTCGGCGAGAAATTCTTCACCATCGCCAAAGGCGAATCATTAACGGTCGACGACGAGATAAACTGGTTAAACTCTGACAGATCCAGCGATTGAGTCTTCTGGTGGTACTTCTTGCTATTCATCTGACCTAAAGGTGGTGGTGTCACGGGTTCGACCAAAGACTGTATAGAATTCACAGAAAGCTGCGGTTGATGATTATACGACATCACAGTTGGATTCGATTCTAAACCAGATGCAATTGAAGTCAGATCAGCGAATGATTGGGTATTGTGTGAATTGCTCTGCTAGTGTTAGTAAAGATTAAAGATCTTCAAATCAAATTCGTTAAACAATCAGGCAATGCAATCTACAGCACTTAACCATACCATCACAAGTCTAATCGAGATTGTACGATGGCTGATCTTGCAACTTGTCTTTTTCTCCTTCCAATAGGCTCGGACACCTTCGGACAGATCGAAATTTCAGCGAAACCTCGATGTCCTTGTACTTAAAGAGGAAGAACCAGACCTGATCTTATCCCATCTTGACCATCTATCTTAGCTAGAAATGCTTGTCCGATTGGTTAACGATCCCAATTAGCGATTTGTAAAAACATACCATATGGAGCGGGCAGAAGCACTTTAAGAGTCACAGTTACGATCGATCTGTTTGATCTATCTCTTGTTAACGCCAGTATCCTTGTGGAAGGAATAGTGAAATCACTTGATTCTGCGATTCTTTAAACAAATTGTATAGAAATAAGTGGCAAGAAACAGTGTAGTAAAGTTTTATAAGATCCTTTAAGGATTAGAACTAGCACTCAGTGTCCGATGCTGGAAGCGATAGTGTGAGGGTACGGTGTTCATACAAGGTAGAATGCCTATGTGACCGTTCTCAACCGTTGAAACGTTACCCTATGCATTGCAACGACGATTCGAAGTTTCTTTTGCGTTCTGTAGACTTTGGGTGTCGTCCAACGGCCTCAAACTAGCTAGTTGCGGTAACGTTACAGAGGGCAAGGTAGGTGAGGTTTTTACGAGAATCGAGACACCCGGTGTCAAGGCTTTGCTCAATGGGTTCTGCTGTTGCAGTAGACTCTTACGAATGTGTGGGTTCGGCAAGATAGAGTTGAAATTTTCGCGTTATTTTCGCTGTTTGAGGAAATGCCCCTGGGAAGGTGGTTTAAGAGCGTCTTCCTAGCAGGTAATGTAAAATTAGACGGCTGAAAAGCGGGCGCAGTAGAAGCGAGCATTTCGTATTGATCGAGAATTCTGATTGGACTTATTTTTGGAGTGTGGCTGCTCCAGAGGGAATTGTGATGGTATTGATCGTTTGTAAGCTGATTTGCAGACTATTCTGTTGCAAATCTTTGTAACCTTGCGAAAGGTGTTCGAGAAACACCTTTTTTAACCTCGAAAGAATTTGTTGATGTTCACACCCTTGCACCACACACATATCTATCTATTATACAGTTAATGATAAAATTGCATTATTTTATACCAGCAGTACCGCATTGACACAACCGTCTCTGTCGGGTTCGTTTGTCACCTGGGCGTATTTACCCCATACGACTTTACCACCGGAAGTGACCATCCCGAGCTCAGATACGTTGACTTCGATCACGGTACCTTTGGTCAGCACACCAAGCTGAGTATACATCGGAGACTGTGGATTCTTCTTAACCGCAAGAATCGGTAAGAAAACCGTTACTCCAAGTTCCGGATGTGTAACATTCGCTTTCTTCTGTCTGAGCGCCGTTGGTCTAATAATTCTCTCCATCTTCACAGGTCTTCTTGTAAAACCCTCTCCAACAAAAGTATGCTTCGTAATCATTCTCTTCCACGACTTGGACTTAGATTTACCTGTCTTGACCACTTTAAACATCTCCTCTTCGCTAATACCACGCACTTTGGGCAACGGTACCGAAAATTTATCCGCTTTCTCCAATCTTTTCTGCTTAATCGACGAAGAAATCGCCTTAGCAGTATTACTTTGCTCTCTATCCAACAAATACGTTGGCAATGCCTCGCCAGACTCATCTAATGGTTTAGATCCACCTTTAACCTTCGATTGTTCATGAGCTCTAATCTTCTTCTTCATCGCAACTTTTTCAGCATATCTTTTCTTCGCAAACTGTTTACCCTTCCATCCAGTCAGTTTCTGTGCACGTTCTGCAACCTTATGTGCCTCTCTGGCCTCTTTCTTACGTTTACGTTCCTCGTAATCCAATCTACGACCATGTTGTTTGATATGTTGTTCAATATACTCGTTCTGAGGCATCCTAAATACCTTACAATACCAAAACTGATACTCAACACTTACAATCTAACCATATATATGGTATATAAACTGCTGTTAAAGCTACTTTTAAAGCTCATCGCGGTTGAAAATTTTAGGTCGTCTTTAGTGATCTGAAAAATTTGTATGGCAAGCCTTTAAAGATGCGATGAGATGAGATGAGATGAGATGGAAACTTGTAAAGAATAGTTGTTTAGAGGTTGTTTGCTGACCTGGTTAGTATGTCTGAATTAGAGTTAGCGTTACAAAGTATTAAAGATTCGCTTCAAAGCACTTCCGAGGCTTTGGAAAAAGTGAAAAGGGTTTATAATTCGCAAGATAATGATGTGGAAAATAATAATGCAGGAAATTTGAAAGTGCGAATGCTTAAGGAGAGTCTTGCGACAGATAGAGTTTCATTACTTTCGTTGAAAAATGGCAGTATGCTTGCATATATCAATTCGCTGTTGTTGGTTGTAGGAGATAAGTTAGATCCGTCGTGTAGAGATCCTACGGCGAAGGAAGGACGTCACAGATCGGTTCAGCATAGAGTTGTGTTGGAACGTGGAGTGAAACCGTTGGAGAAGAAACTTTCATATCAGTTGGATAAGTTAACGCGAGCATATACGAGAATGGAGAAAGAGTACGTGGAGGCAGAAAACAGAGCAGTGGCTAAATCACATAGCGGAATGGATCAGGAATCGAATGATGACGAGTCTAGTGATGACGAACTTTCGTATAGACCTAATATTTCGAATGGTGTTACTAAGAAAGCAGCAGAACCTGTGGAGGAAGAAGAGGAAAAAGGCGCCGAGGGAGCCATTTATAAACCACCTAAAATCAGTGCTGTCTTGCCGCCACAGCAATTGCATCAATTCGAGGATAAATTCAATGCTCGCGATCACAAGGACCGCAGTGGTAGATCACGGATGCAAGCTATGGAGGAGTATATTAGAGAATCTTCAGATCAACCTAATTGGGAGTCGTCTATCGGTGCCAACATCGTCACACATGGCAGAGGTGGTATCAAATCGCAGAGAGATACCGAGAAGGAGCGTGATATCGCTAGATATGAAGAAGCTAACTTTACCAGACTGAACCACGGTACGAGCAAAGCGGATAAGAGGAAACAAAAGCAAAGAGAGAGATTGAATCAGGCTAATGTGATAGGTGGTGAAGATTTCGGCATATTCAATTCAAAGAGAAGGATGGAGGACAGCACTTCACGTAGAAATACCAAGAAGTCACGTAGTGCATGGGATAGAGCTAAGAAGAAGCTATAAGCCAGTAAGTATCCTTTGTTATAGAAGGCGTTGTGTTTTTATATTTAGTACGTTAAACTTAACAAAACCAGTTATCGTAGAGCAAGAACAAAGATCAATAGATATAGTCGATGATAAATGAGTACGTGGCTCGTAAGGTTGCCACAAAGGATATGCAACCATGTTTGATTTGTAGCAAACCTACTGTCACTGTCTTGTACAATGCTTCCGGACCCGATTGGCTGTACACTTGCGATATCCATCTTCATGACAACCCACAGTTTGCCATTCCAATTCATAGCATAGAGTATCAAGAAGCTGTCGATAAGCTTAGAAGATTGAAACTTCAAGTTGACAAGGCATCTGTAAAGAATTCCAACTCCTGGGACGGATGGGTATCGCATCTATTCAACAAGAAACCTACGAAGGAAGATCATAATGAGGAGGTATCCATTGAGAATAATGAAGCAGACGAGCCGGAAGACGTCCAGAAGAAGTACAATCAGCAATTAGACCTAGTCGCAAACCTTCAAAAGAAGACCCGGAAATATCAATTAAGTGACACCACATTCAACAGTCGGATCGAGAGACGCAAGAACCAACAGAGAATGTTAGAACGCAGGAAGAAAGAGCAGGAACTATATGCAAATACAGACCCTCAAGAACTGGCCACCCAGTTCACGTTTCCCAGCGTGCCCAACAACCCGGTCAGCAAAAGCTAACCGGCAGTCCTCAAGACCACGTCCTCAAGACCACTAGATGTCATACTAGCCAAGATATGATTTGCGATACGAGTTTCGGCCCGCTTGTGAACTAAGTATCGCTCAGACACGTACAGGGCCTCGTTTTGAACCGTTCGAAAAGCTGAATACAGCTAGAAGAACGATCAAGACCTAATTGAAGGCTTGAAGCCATCAAGTCGACAGAACAATGGCAAATGGGCTCGATTCTTCAGTTTATATAGTGCTAGCGAAGGGGTTACCCGTCTTCACGCTGGAAGCGTAAGAACAGCTTGTCACCCCTTCAGTGTCAAGACTCAAATCAATGGATAAGTAGGGCCTGTAGCATTGATTTGAAAGGTTTAGTCTAGCAGTTGGCAACGGAAATTGATATTTAACCATCGCGTTTTGGTATCAAGCTGGAGTTTGTTGTGAAATATTGGTGTCCTGTGAGTTCTGTTTGGAGCGACACCAAAACAGTTAGAAGTGATTTTTGGTGAGTAGGAGAAAAATTGATTGCTTTAAAGTGAGTGTTGTTGATCTTTGTGACTCGCTTGTGAAGAGTTATGAACTTGCCAGTTGGTTCTGTGGAAGAAGTTGATGTACCACCGGACCTTTCCGTGGAGCTACGCTCGAGTGCAGAAGATTTGTATGTGCCGTCGTTGAAAAATAGCAAGAAACATGGTACGAAAGTGGGCGTTACCGGCTTGCAAGTCTCTAGCGATTGTTTGTCTGGATCTTCTTCGATTGAGTCATTGAATATGTTGGTGGAAAAACAGAGAAAACAACAATTGAATCATCCACAGCACCAGCAGTTCATTGGTGAGCGACTGAGACCGCAGGAAGCTGTTAAAGAAACGAGTGAAATATACCTGAAATATGATCCGATTTCGCGTAGGAAAGTTCTGAATACTTATGAGATAATAAGGGAATTGGGACACGGACAGCATGGAAAAGTGAAATTAGCACGGGATTTGCTTACGAAGCAGTTGGTAGCGATAAAGATTGTGGATAGACACGAGAAACGGGAACGGAAACTGTTTAGGTTCAGGAAAAGCGGTTCACAGGCACATTCGGATAAGATCAAGCGGGAGATTGCTATAATGAAGAAATGTCAATATAAGCATGTTGTGAAACTGCGTGAAGTGCTTGATGATTTGAAATCAAGGAAAATATATCTCGTTCTGGAGTACTGCAGTAAGGGAGAAGTGAAATGGTGTCCAGGCGACCGGATGGAAACGGAAGCGAGAGGGCCGCCGCTGCTGAGTTTTCAGCGGACAAGAGAGATACTTCGTGGTGTGGTCTTGGGGCTGGAATACTTGCATTTCCAAGGAGTGATTCACAGAGATATTAAACCTGCTAATCTTTTAATCTCGGACGATGACACAGTCAAGATATCTGATTTTGGCGTCTCACTTGCCGCTACTGGTGCGGACGATGAAGATGGCTTAGACTCAGTTGACGAAGTTGAGTTAGCTAAAACCGCAGGAACGCCTGCTTTTTTTGCCCCAGAAATATGTTTGGGTAATGAAGCATTCGAAAGATTTCAGCTGAAAAGAGAGGATCTGTTTAAGGGTTCAAGCATTTCGTTTATGATTGACATCTGGGCGTTAGGTGTAACTTTGTATTGTCTTTTATTCGGGATGCTTCCTTTCATATCGAGCTACGAGCTTGAACTCTTCGAAAAAATCGTCAATGATCCAGTTAAGTACCCGTCATATGCTGAAATCAAATCAAATAACGTTTCGCAGGTCTCTAATGAGGAAGAGTACAAGGCAGCGATTGATTTGTTGGATGCGCTACTTCAAAAGAATCCGATGAAGCGAATTACTATACCGCAAATAAAAAAACATCCCTTCACTTGCTGGGATTTCGATCATATTACCAGCACAGAGGATGATTATATCGACTCCAAATTAAGAGAAATAAAAGAATTTCAAACAGATAAACAGGAGCAGTTCAAGCAAATTTCAATATCAAGACAGGAGCTCAATAATGCGGTACTTGGTGTTGGCAAAAAGATGATGGAACCGATGCTAAAAAAAGCCCTTAGTGGTCAGGATGATGCAGATTCTAAATCGGCTTTACCTGAAGACCAAGGGAAAAACCAAGAAGATTACAGTGATTCTAGTTATATTGTTAGCGAGGGTTCTGTAATGAGCAATCTGGGAAATCTCACTGATCCGCAAATTGACGGGTTACGTGAAAAATATCCTGGTGTAATGAATGGCATTCATGGAAGGTACAATACCTTGCCAACTTTTAAATCAAGATACGGCATTAGTAATGATAATGATAACGACAATAATGGTAATGATAATGAATCTAATGATAAAGATACTGATAAAAGTAACATTGAAACTGGACAACTTTCGAAATCTGAATTCGAACGAGAACTTCAAAAATTCGACGACAAACATGATCCCAAATCCATGGTGGATTTACCGATTAATTCAAGTTTTGCTTCATTGGATAGTTTGTACATTGACAGTTTCGCTCTGAGCAAACATGGGAAAGAGAGTGATGTTGACCATCCTGATGTGAAAACGCCGTCTATTCATGTGAGACCTCCTCAACTGGGTGCTTTACGTAACTCGAGCTATGTGGGAAGAAATAACAGAAGCTATCCCGGTGTCCTGAGAAATTCATCGTCTCAACTTAATTTATTCAGCTCCAGCACTAGAAGCGATAGAGTACCACACACAAGACCTCAAGCGATCCCAGATCAAAGAAAATTTGCTAATAGGCCACGGGGTACCAATGATAACAGCTACTTGCAAACCATTCCTCGTTCTGAGCAAAGAAGACCCAGAGGAAAGAATGATGATCGTTTCACTGCGGCAGTCATAGAAAGCAAGCCAGTAACTTCCAAGCCTTCGGAGGCTAGAGGAGATAAGGAGTCGCGCAGCTTCAAGATTAAAACGGGAAACTTTTTCAGTAGCTTCGACGGTCAGGACGAGCAGACAAGCACTTCCTCAGATTCATCTACAAGCGAGCCCTCAATTTATTCTTCATGCTCTGAAGGAGAATCGGATGGTAGCAACGCCGAATCATTGCCATTCGAATTCGCCTTGGATTCTGCAAACGCTAGCGTATTGTCCATGAGAGATGTTGGAGGCTTTGACACAGTGAGACCGTTCATACATTCACAACCTGCGACCCATCGTTCGACATACGACAAGCTGGATAAGAGCGATTCTGAAAATTCAGGAACTGATAGCGATCACAGCGATAGCAGTGACGAACTCGTACTCAGCGTTGGTCCCTCCGGGTTTCAGCGCCGACAAGGTTCAGCACAGAGCAGTAATAACAGCTCTAGAAGAAACACCCTGCCCTACTTGTATCCAAGTCGTGACGCGACTGTAACGTTGAAGGGCGACAGTACATGTACCGTGTCGAACGCAAGTGCTCCGACTATTCTAAGTCAACAATCCCAGCGAACGCTAAACATCTGCACTGGACCAGAAGTCAAAACTCTCGATATACCAGCTCACCTGTCGCGACCGTTGAACAACCTGAGCGGGGGCAATGTCGCCCCATCGATAAGTGATCACAGCCGTTCTCCTTCTTCTGGAGTTACGCAATTTACAAGCACTCCTAGCAGCAGTGGCTCATTACTCCTACCGCGCGGATCTGCCAAGCCCACCACACAGACGTGTAACGTTGGAGGCATTTCAGGCAAGGTCACACCTCAAGACCATTCAGAGGACAGTTCGAGGGACTTATTGAAGACAGTTCTAATCAGTACAGCGGGTTCAAGCAGAAGAAAATCCGTTCCCTGCATCGCCATCCATGAGAATGGCGACGCCGAACGACTGATCAAGAGTTCGCATGATAGCAGCGCACAGGACCATCCACAGAAACGGTCACCCAGAAGTGCTGTGCGACACAGATGTGATGTCTGCCCGTCAAGATCACAGTCAATCTCTCTGGGGGCATTGGGCAAGAAACATACAAAGTGAACAGGTACTATATAGCATGATCCAGTCATAACCCGGCATTGTATTCATCATACCATGGCTCGAAGCAGACCAGAGCGTCTAGCCTTCCGGGACGTGAGTTCCGACCAGAGTTGAGAAGCTAGAAGAACCATGTAGAATCATACAAGATACAGGTAGCTTAGTCTTGCGCGCGTTAGAGATTCAACGCTTACTAACCACAAGTAACCTACACCAAAGGTGGCAAATGAGTTATTGCCAAGGCTAGCACTACTTGAAGGACTATATAACTAAAGTTAAACTGATCTGATCGCAGACGTTATTCGCTACAAGAGATATATACACAAACCATGACAGCTACTGTTGAGAAAGAGACCGGTATGCTGGATGCTGGTACTCATTGTAGTTTTTGCAGACAACTAGATTTCCTACCATTCCATTGCAAGTATTGTGAGGGCGATTTCTGTGCTAGCCACAGGTCCAAAGAGTCCCATCATTGCAGATGGTTAATTGAGAACGAACAGAGGGCCCAACCAGTCGAGACCAAAGTAGTAGACAACGATGGCAAGTACTTCCAAACTCTTCTACCAGAGAAAGGCTATATTAGAGTACGGCAAGTTGACACCAAGAAGGAAACCTCGAACGTACGACCCAAGGGAAGCAAAAGTGCATTAGATAAATTGGCTAGGTTCTTCAAGAAGAAGGATAGCATCAATAGAAGCAAACCTAAGAGCTCCAAACCGAATGCCTTCATAGAATTGACCAAATTGAAGAAAAATGCAATTGGCGATGACAAGATACCTGTTACCAACAGAGTATACGTCTATTGCTACAAGATCGATGATAACGAGAACGATTCCACTGCATACGAAATCTACATCAACAAATTATGGCCTTTGGGCAGAGCTTTAGATTCAATTGCACAACGATTAAACGTATCAAACCATAACGTTGATATCAACGTCACTTCTCGTGAAAAGCTCTACCTGTACAAGAAGGATCAACACCAGGGTGATCTGCAGTTGCTCGAACCATCAACTAGAGTAGCTGCTGAAATACGAGATCTTGATACTCTTTACCTGGTACGTGGTGATGACACCTTATAACGCTTGAAGCACATAACCTAAGTACTTTCGACACTTTTACAATTCATTTAAAAAGTCTATTCTATCAACAACAGCCCAGTTTACGGAAGAAACCTTTTGCACTCTCAACGGAACCTTGATCTGCACCATTCTTGGATCCATCATGTGGTAATGGATTTGTCGTTGGTTGTTCTTGATATTGATATTTATTGGTCACCACCTGTGGAGACGAACGGTAATTGTTTGCACCGCGATTGTTTTGATATGAATTTGGTACCTGTTGACTAGTTTTCAATTTTTGTTGTTGTTGTTGAGCATATTTTTGCTGAGTTTGTTGTTGATATGCTTCATATGATGTTGGATCTAGGTTATTAGCAAATTGATTTGGATTTGTACGATAATGATCTGAGATTTCCTGTTGTTGAGCATGTTGTAATTGATTTGAAGGTATTTGATTTCTTTGATTCAATTGTTGTTGTAATTGTGTTTGTTGAACTTGTTGTGGTAATTGTGTTTGTTGTTGTTGTGGTAATTGTTGTTGTTGATTGTTTGCCTGGTTTGTTTGATGATGATTATTCGAGGAAAATTTACTTCTATGTTTCCTTGATTTTTCATTTGGTGGATTTGGATGACCATAACCATGTAAATTAGGTTTCTTATTAATAGCCAAATCCCAACCACGACCACCATTTAATTTCATCCAATCGTATTCACCATCAGCTGTTTGTCCCAAATCATCCAGGACAGATAACAATAATCTACGATAACCCTCATAATCTGGTGTTTCTTCAAACGATAGATTTCTTACAATTTCCAAATACCGACCAAATTGTATGGGTAAACCTTGTGATAAATCATAAACATTTGTTGATCTCTTCTTTTCACCAATTTTTTCATATTTTTGTTTATTATTTGGTGCTTTTAAACCTTGCCATGGTAATTGACCTCTTAAGAAATAGAAAAAAACATGACCCATAGCTTCCATATCATCTCTACGAGATTGTTCTCTACCGAGATGTGTATTAATTGACATATATCTCGCTGTACCACTCAATGATTTTTTCTCTCTATATGGGATATGTTGTTTTGTCTTGGGATCACGATACTGCTTGGCCATACCAAAATCAATTAAATGAACTTTATTTTCATCCGGTTGACCAGGTCTTCCAATTAAGAAATTATCCGGCTTGATATCACGATAAATCAAATCATGTGTATGTAAATCCTCAATCAATGTAATCATTTGCACTGCAACTTGAACCACAGTCTTTACTGAAAATCTACGACCACACCAATCAAATAAATCTTCCAACGAAGGTCCCAAAAGATCGATCACCAATATGTTATGTAAACCTTCTTGTCCAAAATAATAAGCCTGTGGTACACCGGGTGTACCGGAAAGAATCTTATAAGTTCTATATTCATCCTTCAATTGTGGAGCCTCAGTCTTTCTTGGTTCAAATTTAATCGCCACTGCCAAACCATTGATCATATTAGTACCCTCGAATAACACTCCAAAGGACCCCTCACCAATCTTCTTGCCAATTCGATAATGTAATCCCACTATAGTAGAGTCGTCACGTGCCCCAAACCCATTAACACTCGCACCTTGTTGAACAACATTATTTGATGTAATGGGTACATTTGTATTGTTATTACTATTACCAGCACTCCCCACTGGTGTATCAACACGATTTGCTAATCTTCCCAATCCATTATTAACCCCTAATGCACTATTAGCTGCAGCAATCGCCTGCGAACCTTGAACTTGAGCCATAAATCCCTTACTTTTCTTCCTACAAACGGCAAATTCAACTAGATCTGTCGAGAAACACAATGACAGATAAAAACAAAAAAATAACGGATAAATAAACGAATCGATAATTTTACTTACCAACTCCGTCTTGCCTGTTCAATGGGAACAATCTTCATACACAATTCAACCACAAATCAATTCAAATAACCGCTATCTTTACAAGTTTATTCCTTGTTTATATCTTATTCCACCGTTTTAACTCGTTGTTTATCAGAAAGGGTTCCCAGCCACAAAAATTTTTTCGATTCATGAGGGGGTTACCCGGGGGAGTGCGGCGCTACCAATATCGCCAGACATTATCATAGAATACGGGTGTGAGTAACTCGAATTTGTGATCGTTATGTACGGTTTCTTGAGTTACCCGCTTTTTTCATTGAGTACTGGGACGAATACGGCCAATACAGCAAATGAGCCTCGAATAAGTATTCTTGAAATTTTGTGAATACAATCATTCCTTACGTCAATACAATCACTGTCTACGCTACATATTTAGCCGCTGATGAATTCATGATGCGATACGTTAGCAAGATCATGGGACGAAAGCGACTCACTGTCTGAGTGAGGAATGTATTCTGAGAATATACATTTAAATCGATCCAACCTATGTAAACGACTACATCACTATGTACGTTTGTATTCATCACTACGTCGTCTCAATGAGTACCAGTACGAATACTGGGAGAATACAACGTAGTGATGAATACACGCGAATATCTCTACAGGTTAAGTGAGAAGAACACAAGCTTGACTTCATCACATAGTCACTAAGTAGCATAGCTTAAATGGCTTTGATCGGTTTCAATGTATGATCTAGGAAAAAGCACAATTACAAATAACACGAGAAGAAAATCGAGCTATGCTCTGATAAAGAAGCACCGATCGAATTTATACGAAGCTTTCAACGGCTGAAATGGAAACATGCTTTTTCATCAACAACAGAGTACTAATCTAAAACGCTCCATGGTTCTGCGTGACCGATTCAAGTGGTTTGGAATGGGTCATGCCTTGCATATTCCAATGGAGCAGTGGATTAGAACCAAGAAACTGAGCCAGTAATAACTGACATATTTTCAGCAGGAGCTGAAGGCGATTTCGCGTCGTCGATCTGCAAAAGACTATGGTACTATAGCTCCTACGCACTACCTAATAGATCCTTGAACTAGCTATCACTTATACCTTTGGACTTTGAACCATTGTATATCAGCGGCTACAGGTGCGCGCATTCTGTATTCGTCGTATTCGAGGCAGTGCTGGGTACTGAGAGATCGTCCAAATCAATCCGTTACCCCGTTACTACTCAAAGTTACCACCCAGTACTCACATGAGTAACTCGATCACAGGGCATGAACCGCGACTACTCATATACTGACACTCGCGCGTCACAATTTATTTTACTGACACTTGCAATATTTACTGACATTTGCCCCTGTCACCCGGATTTAGTGAAGATCGTTCAAAGTTAAAATTTGTAACCCCCGGCTCGCCTGGCAACTGCCTGCCCCGCCCACGCTCGCCTCGCTCGCTAGGCAAAGTATCCATTATGAGGGTAATCAAAGATAACGCACTTATCACCAAGTGCGTTACCCAGTTACTCATTGAAGCTTCAAGCTTCAAGCTTTAGGCCTAAGAGTTTATATATGAACCTGCATATAACTATATCCCTTCTTCGTCACTTGAGTCTTCAAATAGTGATTCGTCTATCTCACCGTCTTTGAGCCAAAATTTGTCGACAAGTTGTTCCAATTTCAACCATCGTTGTTGCGATACCGATCGTTGCGAAGTCCAACGATCGTTCAGGTAGTTGTTAAAATGTGAGTATATCCTTGCATCGCGTAATATATCATTACTGCCCTGTATCCTTGTATCACTACGCTGCATCTCATTGCTGGCCTCACGCTCCGTCGTCGCCATCGTTGTCCTCATAGAACCAACATCTACTGATCTCACCCCATACACACCCATATATATACCACAAGCACCAGCGTGGTACCATCGTGGTATTAATTAAGAAACGTGTTTCGTCTTTAACACACACACGTGGGACCTGGGATCCCTAGTACTAGCAATCTCAGGGTCTACCACTGCTCGCAGTTGCGGTAGCTGAACGACTGTTGTCCAGCTACGTTGCCAGTCGTTGCCGACTGGCAACGACTGCCAGCTGGGCTGCCTGGTTGATCTCGCTTTATATACCTTGGTTCGGTTATTTCGGTCTAGAACTCCGCGTTTAACCGAGTTGCTCGGTTAGAACCGGAGGTGAAATATAGGTGAAAACATATATAAAGAGATGATGAATCAGTGATTGAGAGGTTGATGGCATTGGAATGTGAGGTTGATGGCATTGGAGGATGGATTACGAGAGTTTGAGGGATAGATATTCGAGATTTTTGTCTAGACGAGATGAAGGACGGAAACCGATAACGTTTTGGGATGGTGAGTTGCCAAGCAAGGATTTGATATGTTTAGAAGCAGGTATGCCTAATGAAAAGATGTTCCCGATCAAGGGAATTGATTTGCATTTGGTCGAGAGACCATTTGAAGATGGAGATGAGGATAAAGTTTCGATAACGCGGTATGAAGAGCCCGTTGAGATGCCAATTGCTAGGGCTTTACAGTATTCTGAAGTTAGAGGTATGCAACCGATGGTTAATTTTTGCAAGAGAATTGTTGAGATGATTAATAAACCGGTATATGAACATTGGGATGTTTTAATGTCGAATGGGTCGAGTGATTCGATGTTTAAAGTTTTTGAAACGTTGTGTGATGAGTCAAGTACGGTATTGATGGAGGAATTTACGTTCTCGCCCGTGGTTTCGAACGTTACGTCTACTGGAGCCAATTGCGTTCCGTTGAAGATGCATTTGACGACGGATCCGCGGGAACAGGGGATCGATGTAGAGTATATGGAGCAATTACTGGACAATTGGCACGAGATTGAGGAGTACAGGCATTTGAATAAGCCCAAATTGCTTTATACTATAGTCACGGGCCAGAACCCGACGGGGATGACACTTTCGATGGAGAAAAGGCGGCAGATCTACCGATTGGCACAGAAACACGATTTGATCATTGTAGAGGATGATCCATACGGGTACTTGACTTTTCCACCGTACGATCCTGAGAATCCGATGAAGAACGTCTACACGGACACGGAAAACCCGATGTCGATCGACGAGTATCTGCAACAACGGCTAATCAAGTCCTTTCTGACGCTGGACACGGACGCCAGGGTGATTCGTTTGGAGACTTTCTCCAAAATGTATGCACCGGGTCTGCGTCTCAGCTTCATCATCGCAAACAAGTTCATCATCGACAGGTTACTGAACCTCTCCGAGATAACCACCAGGGCCCCAAGCGGTGCATCTCAGGCAATAGTGTATGCGACGGTCAAGGCAATGGCAACCCGCGAAACAGCGTACCAGGACGAAAACGACCGAATGTTCTACGGATGGATCAGATGGGCTATGAAACTCGCTGCCACTTACACGCATCGTCGAAACGTCGCATTCAAGGCTCTTTACGAGACCGACGCTTACAAGAACCATCTTTTCTCCGTGCTCGAGCCCTCCGCGGGCATGTTCATCAACGTCAAGATCAACTGGCCGCACGCCAAGCCCACTGACATGAAAAGTTCACTGGACCAACTAGACAAGGTACTCGTCAACAAGGGCGTTAAAGTCGTTCTCGGATACAAGCTTGCCGTCGACCAGAAATTCTCTATGGACTCCAGTGGATTCCTACGATTCACCGTCGCGTACGCAAGCCACGACGACCAACTGATAGAGGGCTGCCATCGCATTGCCAACGGTATCCAGGAATATCTGGGCCATTGACGACCTCGGGCTTTATAAACTGTATAGCTTTTACCGTAGTTGAAAAAACTTCGCTATTAAACACCACTATCAAGAAGGCTTATAGAACAGTGAAAGCATCCAATCGCCATGGAACTACTGCCACAGGGCAAGAAGAACAATGTCAATGTCACCTTCGAAGATCAGCAACAGATTAACAAGTTTTCCAAGCTTATAATGCGTAAGGATAACCTAGACAAAGAACTATCGCAACAGAGACAGGAAAAGGAGTACCTGGACGACGTTTCGCTCGAATTAGAGCTTATTGATGAAGATGAATTGGTACCCTACAAGATTGGCACAATTTTCGTTCATTTGAAGCAAACCCAAGTGGTCGAACAGCTAGAGCGAGACGCTGAGAAGGTCGACAGCGTTATTGAATCGCTAGAAGCCCAGCAAACGCAACTAGACGATCAAATAAGATTACTAAAGAGTTCATTATATGGTAAATTTGGCGATAATATCAACTTAGAACGTTAAACTGCGGTATCCCATGTTACATAACTATAAAAGAACTATGAATGATCACCCTTCTCAAGGCTCTCATCGTGCGAACGGAACGAATGCACCTCGGAGTCCCGTTCCAAATGTACTCGGTACCCGAAAGTGTTCTCAACTTCCAATAACTTCTGCTTAAGCCGTGGCAGAAGCTCATCGGACGCATCCATCGTGAATCCACGGATCAAACTGTACTCATGAGTGATCTTCGCACCCATGTTGTAAACCACAGACTTGATGTCGTCCAGAATTGCGGAAGACATCACCGTATCGTCCTGGTCCAGTGTCACGATGTATGATTGCACCGAACCTAGTACTGGTTAGTACACGACTATAGACTGATTCTATCTACATTTAACATACTTGCCCATGCAATTGAAACTATACTGAAGAATAACCACACAATCGAGAGTCTCATGGCTTATATACTGGTGATTCTACTGATAACTTAGGCTGAATCCCTCAATGCCCTCTCTTATATACTAGTCCGTGCGGAAGCACTTTAACTTGTAAAGTCTGTATTAAAGATTAACTATATCCATATCTAGTCTAGTTTATGCTGTTGCCTTCTCAGCGGGTGCCATTTCATTGGAATCGCTTAGGCTTGATGGTTCTTGTGGTTCTGTAGAGTCTACTATCTTGTCGTCGATATGTTCTGGAGCAGCATTTAGCGCAGAAACTCGCGATCTTATGGGCTCTGGAATATATGGAGTCTCTTCGCTGTAGGTGAATTCACCGATTTGAGCTTCGTCTGTGCCCAGTTCTTCTTCGTCTGCTCTTAGTCTTAGTCTTAGGAATGGAATTCTGTCCATGATCAGTAATAGACAGGCGGTGACTGTGACGGTCCAGGCTATAGTAGAGCACATAGCGGCCAATTGGTAGCCGACTTGTTTCCAATGGTGGTTGATCCAGCCGCCCGCGATGGGGATAGCTTCAGCGCCAGCAGTAGCATTAACGTAGTCTGCAGCAAAGATACCGGTGAAGACGCTGCCGATGGCACCGCCAACACCGTGCAGTGCCCACACGTCCATACCGTCGTCGATGTGTAAGAGGTTCTTGAGATCGCAGGCAAAGTTGCAGCCCGTAGCGGTCACTATACCGATAACCACAGAGGACCATACGGGTACAAATCCGGCCGCTGGTGTGATACCGACCAGACCGGCAATGATACCGGAACACAGTCCCACTGTGGTCCATTTGCCGCCGGATCTGAAGTAGTCGATGAACATCCAGGTCAGGCCGCCGCAAGCGGCGGCAAGATTGGTGTTCATAGCGGAGTACCAGGCTCTGATAGTGGCGTTACCAGCTGAACCTGGGTTAAAGAATTGCCAGCCAAACCATAGAAACACGGTTCCAAGTACCACTGAAGTGACCGAATGAGGCTTGTATTTGGGCATACCTTTCTTGGCGACGGGATCGTTCCTCTTACCCAGTATCAACGCATAGATCAACGCTCCATGGCCGGAACAGATATGTACAGGACCGCCTCCGGCGTAATCGAGTGCTCCCAACAAAGCCAGCCATCCCTGTGAGTTCCAAGTCCAACATGCAATGGGACTGTACACAATTGTCATCCACAGGAACAAGAATATCATCATTGGGAACAAACGAGCCCTCTCACAAGCACCACCAAGCATTAATGCGCCCGTAACGCTCGCAAACATGCCCTGGAACACTGCAAACAGAATATCCGGCACACTAGACACCGACGAAGGTGCTCCAAGTACTTTCATAAACCCAAAATTCTGTAAAGTACCAATAAACCCATGTCCCTTCACGCTATGCGAGAAAGCTAACGAATAACCCCAGAAAAACCACTGAAATATCACCACAGAGGCTGCCATCATCGATGCCCATAACAACGATAACGCATGTTTCTTCCTCGACATCCCACTATACAACAGCCCGATTCCCGGTACCATAATCCAAACTCCCGCGGCTGAAACTCCAAGCCATGCCATATCGGCATAGTTAAATTGCGTATTCAAATCAGTGGTTAACGAATCACCACCAGTACCAACCCCAGTAGGGGTCCCAGTCAAATTCAATGACATCTATACTTTCTATACTAATCTACTAAGATCCCTTTAAGCAAGACCCTGTATATCAACTCTCAATTAACAACCCTTTATATAAAAACTTTAACAACTCTAATCAACACTTCTTATCTATCAACATCATTTCTTCTGATAAGCGATCTACTGATAACAGATAAGAGATGCCCAGAAAAACTAGGCCAATCAGATCAACACAGCTCTTTGATAGTAAAAGGTCAGATTGTTGTATTACATCTTTCTTTATGGCTACATAGATTAACTCGAATAACACCGAGCATATTGACGAACTAGTTGGTAGACGGATCCGAGACCTGTAGGTTTGGTCCGGAGTAGAAACACAAAGGGTATCATATTGGGAAAATTTAAAGTGCGACCGTTATGGGAACAATTGAGCCACGCTTGCAGGCGATGTAACGTTGTTTGCCGCAGCGATCGACACTAGTACTTGGGCCTTGATGGGTGATAAGTAGCCTGCAGCGATTGCATCTGATGGAACGTCGTCACCGGAGACGAATGGGATTTCACTCGATACTTGGGCAAATACCACGGGTATCTGGGTGCTTGAGAGCGTTGAGGCGGTCGAGTTGCTGGCAAAGTCGGGCACCGCGACCACGAGACCGTTGATCGAGCCCGTTAACCGGTTGACCACGGTTTGTGAGAAGTTGCCGTCGAAGATGATGGGGACCACTGGAGTTGTTGAGATGTTGGTGGTGGTGAAGTTAGAGTAGTTGGTGCGGATCGGCGATGTGGTGTCGATGAGTAGTGGTAGCGAGGGTTCCATGAACCAGTTGACTTGCTTATCGTAGAGGAGACCGACGGGGACGCCTGAAGCGTCGCGTTCTGCGGGTGCAAACACTCCGCTGTAGATTAGACCCGATTTTTGAGCGACGGTGAGCGCGCCGCGGAATTGGGAGCCGTAGTCCTTGGCAACGTAGATACCGGAGGCGTAGTCGTCAGAGACAACAACGGTCTTGTTGGTGTCGAAGACGACGGCGGAGAAGAAACCGAGTGTTTCGACGGAACGTTGGTTCGACACGATCACGACACCGGAGTAGGTGTCGTCCTGGAGGGTCTGGTTGACAGTGGAAGCCACGTTGTAGAGCTGCGTGATGTTCAGAGTAGACGAAGCGTTGAAAAGCGTCTGCCACTCCACGTTGGTGAACTGCGACGCGTTCGAGAGCGGCACTGAGCCGCCCGTGATGATCACTTTGAGCTTAGTGCCAACGGCGCCTGCGGCGCCGCCAGAGATGTTGGAATGGTTGCTTCTGTTCCACACGGTGGTACCGTTGGTGGTCACATTCAAAGGTCCATGCTTGAATTTTTCGTGAACTGGTGAGGAAAGCACTGTAGAACAGGCAGCCATAACGGCAGCCACAATCGATAGCTTCATGATGTTTACGGGATTGATCGTTTTGAATTTTTCGAACTCATAATAATTCTCGCTCAATGCCACCGAAACTGGACCCCTATATATATGTCTGCTTTGGCACTCGAGACAATTGCCCTCGGGTACGATGACTTTGAGCGGTATATCGTAACCCAATTACCTTAAAATTTATTTTTCAACATATTCAGCAACAATGCGCCTTCTTCGTCGCTCATCGAATGGCCCGATGCGGAATCCAGTCAGCTGGAAAGGGATATGGCCCGATGATCAATTCAAACCGCAAACAGCAATGTACTCACACAGCCTAATTTGTCATAGTGATCTAGCCATCTGCGCCCCGATGAGCTCTTTTCCAAAAAATACGCGGATTCAGTGGTTGCTATAGCTGTTCACTTCCCATAGTTTAAACTCGTCCACGGTGACGGCCGGAATTAGTTCAGAGTTCAGGGTCCGTATATATGCGGGTTGGTATCTTGATCTCATGTGAATGTGTATTGTTGGAGGCAGCTGGAGACGCTAGCAGGGATAATGCAGCCACCTGCTACTGTAGTTTCCTTTGTGATTAACATTGCATCGCTGATTGTGGTGTCGTATGGTCTTTACACGTGTACGGCAGTCGAATTGCCTCCGAGCCTCAGGGATGCTGGTCACAAGCAGTTCTTGACCAATCTGTGTGCAACTTTCACGATCTTCAACGAGCTCTGCAATATAGCGAACTTTGTTGCCCAAAGTTCGGGGTCTCACGTTAAATGGCTATCATTCGTGGCCCGGCACGTGACGCTCCCACTAGCAATGGGACTAGAATCGGTGGTAGCCGCCGTCTATTGGCCGTTACGGATATTTGCAATGCATCTGATCTTTACTAGCGGCCCGGACGACCACAAATGCCCGATCCCGCTTTCTTCGGACCTGGCAATCCACCTGGCGCCAATCTCGTTTCTGCTATGCGACCACTACCTGTCAGGCGCGGGTTCCAAGTTCCGTGTATCCAACCGGGTGGCGTCTTCCATCGTCTTGGTGCTTGGCTTTGGTTATAAGGCATATCTCGACACGCTGATCGACAAAGACGCTGGTCAGGCATTCCCATATCCATTCCTCGACGTGGAGGAGCCCAGAAGATCCATTATCGCAGGTCTAGTGACTTCCCTGTTCATGGCGTTCTATGTGCTTTATCAACACAAGCCGCCCAGGTCTTTAACTCCCAGGAAACCCTAAAGTCCCCTGCGTGTTGCCCGCACTTAGAAGGACATATATATAAAGCGGACAGCTGGCTTTTTTCTATTCCTTTCCTGCTTCGTTCACTTTTTAGAAGAGTAACATCATTTTTAATCACGTATGCAAGTATTGACTTTCTGATAGGGATGAGTTGCGTTTTTCTATACGTCTCATGTTTCTCCAATACTTGCTAAGTGTAGAATAAAATATAGAACGTTGCTGGGCGCCTGATGTTGATCTTTTGATATGAAACGTTGGGAATCAGCAGTATCTACAAATCTCATATATCTTGTTATAAAGCGTTTTTCCTTGTGAGATAGTCGAAACGTGAGTAGGTGTATCCGATGAAGGGTAGATCTTCCTTGACCGGGGTTCCATTAGCGTTGGGATTGCCGCCCTGTTTGATCATTTGTTCTCTTTGTTTGGCGGCTTGAGCCATGGCGGGTGAATCCGGTACGTTCTCTAGCTCGTCTGTGGGGAAAAATCTTGTGTCTGTAATGGAACTTAGTTTTGGGATGTATGGCGCTTCGACATGTCTGATTGTGTTCCAATCCACGCCGCGGAAGAATGGATGACTCTTGATCTCATCAGCGCCGCCATGCCTTCCAAGTCTTTGATCCGCGTGCGTTAGCAGTCTTCGTATCAGGTCTTCGGCTTCATACGAGATGTGGATATCGTCCGGGAAGTGTAACGTCTGCTCGAAGTTCATGATCTTACGATAGGTTTCTTGTGGCGTCTCTGAACAAAACGGTGGCCAACCGATCAAACACTCGTACATGATGGCCCCGAGAGACCACCAATCGCATTCTTGGCCATAGCCTTGATACAGGAAGATCTCTGGTGCAATGTAGTCTGGAGTGCCGACGGTTGAGTAGGCCATGAGACGGCGTGACTTCCTCCAGGTCTGTATCTGCTGTCTGTTTGACATGGTAAGATGGATGGCATCCACTATCATTGTTTGTCTATTTGAGTTTCCGTCTCCGTTGCCGTTTGGTTGTCCAGGTTTGGGTAAATTATTGCCGTTTGCTTCGTCCTGTTGTAATAGTTTCTTGTAATAATTCGAATCGTGCGTCTTGTGAAAACCAGTGGACAACCCGAAATCTGAAAGTTTAATATGTCCTCTGATGTCTATCAGTATATTGTCGGGCTTAATATCTCTGTGAATGAACCCCAGCTTGTGGATAGCCTCGATAGCAAGAATGCATTCCGCCATGTAGAACCTGGTGACATCCTCGGTGAAAATCTGCCATCTGATTAACATAGTCATCAGGTCACCACCGGGAAGGAACTCCATGATCAAATATAAGTACTGAGTGTCCTGGAAGGAGTAATATAGTGACACAACCCAAGGAGAATCGCTTCCGGCCAAGACGTCTCTTTCAGCTTTCACATGAGCCAATTGATCTTTCTTGTACATCTCCGATTTCAGCAGAGTTTTCATCGCGTATATTTTGCCAGTGTCTTTCTTTTGTACCAGCCTAACCTCACCAAAAGCACCTTTACCGATGACCTTCACGGTGTGGAAATCTTCAAGAGATAATCTTGTCCTGCGTAACCTCAGAAACTGTGATTCTTTCTTTCCCAGGGAAGTCAATTCCCTTGATCTCCTCTCCTCAGACCAGTCCTGCGCATTCAGGCTAGATTCGAGTTCAACCCTTCTCTGATTTCTCTCGATGGCATATTTGACAGAGGATTGGTAGAAATTTTCTATCTTCAACTTGACTGCAGCAGCTTTGTCCTGTGTCGTTTTCGTCAGTAGATCGGGTCTTCTCTCGAAGTACATATAATTTGATTGAGGTTGCTGAGGTACAGCTTGCTGCTGCTGCTGTTGTTGTTGTTGTTGCTGCTGTTGTTGTTGTTGTTGCTGCTGTTGTGGTTTTGGTTGATACAACTGTTGATTCACCTGCGGTTGGCAATGCTGTTGCATAGGTAGATTTCTTACGCTTCTCGCAGGACTACTCGGTTGCGAGCCAATCGAATGCAATTGTTGTGGTTGGTGTAGTGGACTGCTCGAACCGCTTCTATTGATATTATGACTATAATCAGATCCTGTCGAGTACTGTCCCGGTGAAAACTGAAGTATTGGCTGTTGCTGTTGATATTGCTGTTGATAATGTTGTTGCTGTTGCAAATGATTCCCATTTTGAAGATGGCTCGACGATTCGTTATTGTTCATGTAAAGACCAGGCACAGATTGCGGCGGCGTGAGTTGTTGATGTTGTAAGATCGGAGCGTTACGATTTGGTGGAGTAACAGGATAATTCAACGATGGTACATCCGTGAATCCACCAGTAATTGGTGATTCCGAATACACTTGCGGTCCCGTTTGTCTCTTAATATCATTTCCGTAATTTCCTTCAATTGGTCTCCCCATTTGTGATCGTGGCTGCCCATTAGACGATGAATTATAAGGATTGTGGTTCCCAAACATCAGGAATCAAATGATAAAATCAAACTTTCGCGTTTATTGACGTTTAACGACTAAAAAGTCACCAATTTTCTCGGTTTTCAAACTTCAACTCAAGCTAAATGACAAGAAACAACTATCTAGAGTCCCCAAACCGTCAAACTTAGATCTTAAACCCTCTATAACAGTGCTACTTCTTGATCAACCTGAGGTCTAACTTACCAAAAACGCGGTAATCGTGGCAGATCATCCTATACGAGTTCAAAGTTTCAAATCACTTATAACGAAGACTTACCAATAAGAAGTGCAACTTTAAAAGATGGTGAGTGCTAGATAATTATATAGTTGATAAAATCGTACAATGGTAAGCTTAACATTAATGAGCTCAGAATTGTAGAGCTTGACCCTTTTGTTTCTTTTCACCACCCAATTCGAAGTGCTTACATCTTTTCAAAGTCAATTGAGCTTTAGTCTTGCAAGCAACACATTCCAATCTCAAAACGACTTTCTTAGTGGTCTTAGCTTTCTTGTGGAAAACTGGTTTGGTTTGACCACCGAAACCGGATTGTTTACGGTCGTAACGTCTCTTACCTTGAGCGAACAAGGAAGCCTTACCAGCTTTGTATTGGGTAACCTTGTGTTGAGTGTGCTTACGGCAGTTCTTACCCTTACAATAGGTCTTTCTGGTCTTTGGAACGTTAACTTATTTGAAAAAGGTATTTGTTAGTAATCGTTTCTATGCGTTGCGGTGGCATTTCGTCATGTGTGCGGTTTGTAGTTGGCGTCTTTGGTGTATTTCTTGGCGTACCAGATTTGACTTTTGGCATTCATATCAATATTCTCTGCTAATCGGTTGATCCACGCTCATATTCAATATTCACACGCATATATTGGGCTCCACAACAAACTAACCGCTGCAATTTCGCTCGACGTTATAACATACCCATTGTGACTGATCGTTTTGCTTGTCTTTGAGCTTATGGTGATACCAGGTGAAGGTCAACTTTCAATGATATATTGCAACTGCCCTGCGTGCACACTCTACTGGGATGAATTTTGTCACAGGCTGGTTCCCAGAACGCGCTCTGCCTAGCCGGCGTGTGAGTCGTCAGTCCGATGGCCTCGCAAGCAGAACTCTTCCTGGCTGGTATGTCCCGCAACCCAGCCTAGAAGGCAATGGCTAGCGACAGTCTAGGCGGAACTAAGCTGAACAGAGAATTCACACTGACTGGAATGCAGACCGTGCGATACCGCGTGAGATAGTGAAAAATTTCAAAGCAAAAAATGTACAGGTGTTTTGTGAAAAAAAACAAGCAACGGATGCACGGATGTAACAGAAAAACAGTCTTAGTTCTCAGACTAGGGGTGCCGCTGATCATTTTTCGCGTCTCATCTTGTTTACCATTGAGAATAACAACAACAATTTGAGAATAAGAGGAGGTAGATATGCTGCTTTATGATACTTTAGAGCTACTGTTTGGAACATGGAATACCATTGGAACTGCTGCAGTGAGATGAGGGTTTATGTCTAGATTTACGCAAGACAGGTGACTTCGCTGGAATGACGATACACGGGTGGATATTTGAATTTTGTGCAATTGGAATCAACAAGAGACTACGGGCGAAATGAACAGCTCAGACCTCTTATGGAGCTTTTAAAAGGTGTTAAAATGACATTTATTATATGGGAATTTATCGGTGTTACCCGGCGCATTACCGGATCTAGGAATCTTCGCACAAACGTGTCGAATACTAGGCTATGGCTATCAGATAGCTCGATGCTAGATGAACTCTGGCATCGTTGATTGCTGTCTGATTTCATTAGCATTTACTTGCGAGAGCGAGGGATGGCCTATGGGGATTTTGCAGACATATGTCTGAAGACACCACTTCCATTATGTTCCGTGGTGAAATCTTCCACTCATATGATTCTGTCTAATTCTACTAGGATGCATAATTTTGATCCGACCAATATGAATGTTGGAATTTTGCCTCGATGTTATGCAAGATCGATTGATGTGGCAAATACAGTGATCTTTGGGATTGGCAATGCTTTCGTTAATATCGGCGCGCTGATCGTGATCTTGATCATCATGTACAATGTCAGACAAAAATATACAGCGATAGGAAGATCGGAATACTTGTATTTCTTCCAATTGACTTTACTGCTGATTATCTTCACACTGGTGGTTAATACTGGAGCTTCACCACCGGGATCTGGATCGTATCCATATTTCGTGGCTATTCAAATCGGTTTAGCTGGTGCTTGTTGTTGGACGCTTCTTGTAAATGGATTTTTAGGCTTCAACCTGTGGGAAGATGGTACCAGGAAATCGATGTTACTTGTTCGAGGTTCATCCGTCCTAGGATTCATTGGAAACTTTCTAGCCGCTATCCTAACGTTTGAAGCATGGATAGAACGAGGCAAGATAGATCCCATGAACACAGTCGGGCTATTTACCATGGTTTACGTTGTAAACGCGATAGTTCTTGGTATCTATACCATTTGCCAACTTCTCGTCTCATTTTTCGTCGTACGCAGTTTATGGGTCACCGGTGCCATCATGCTTGGTGTGTTCTTCTTTGTCGTGGGTCAAATTATTGTCTTCGCTGTCTCCGATATCCTGTGTCAAAAGGCCAATCATTACATTGATGGCCTTTTCGTCGGAAGCTTGTGTAATTTATTCACCCTGATGATGGTCTACAAAATCTGGGATATGACTACCGATGATGACTTGGAATTCAGCGTCAGCGTCAGCAAAGATGGTGGCATCATACAAACCAATACATTACGATAGCGTATTTAAGACCTGCATATACTTTGGTCATTAACTAACTCTTAGTCAACCGTTGTCTGGCCACTTCAAGTACTTCATTCTCATCTACATATACGATATTATCAACTGCTTTATTCTGATTAAATGGGAACGCACATTGCAGGCTTGGACATATGATCATTGCGTAGTTTTGTTGAATCAAGCATTTTTGTAAAAATTCCCCACATTGTGGACACATCTCAGCTATCAACTCATCTGATTCCAGATCTATCTCTTCCGGCTTACCACCAGACATACAGTCAACTATTCCTATTGATCCTTACCATTAGCAGGTTGGTTCTTGCTCAAGGTCTTTCTAGTACCATATTTTTCAATGGCACGGCGCTACCATTCATAACTTTAAGCTAGATCGCCTTCAAGAAAGCCCATTAAAACCAGTCAATTGGACTTGTAATCAACGTTTTAGATCATTCGTATAGTCTACCATTCAACTTACTTGTCAATGGCAGAACATCTGGAATTTTGACTTCATATCGCTTGCAACACCTTTTATAGTTTAGATCAGGAATTGTCCCGCAATAGAGACATGGAACTAGTTGCAAGACCAAGAGTGTATCCAGTGGCGATCGCAGTTAGAATGAGATATCTAGGTTGTTTCTTGCTATGAGAGCTCTAGTGGTGGTTAGTCGTTGATATTTGAAAAATAGACAGTATGAAAAGTTAAAGGTTCTTTTGAAGGTTACTAAAGATAAGATCTGCCAAATCCGTTGAGCAGGTTGTTATTCAGCTGAAGGGAAGTTAGTAGGATCGAATACGGGATTTGTACAGAGAACTAGGGATGCCCAGAGTTGAGTCTGATACGTTCATTCGGTTACAGAACGATCCGTCTTGTATCAGGAATATATGTATCGTGGCACATGTTGATCACGGTAAGACGTCGTTATCTGATTCATTATTAGCGTCGAATGGCATTATATCACAGAGATTAGCGGGAAAGATAAGATATTTGGACTCTAGACCTGATGAACAACTACGTGGTATCACAATGGAGTCATCTGCAGTGTCTCTTTACTTTAGAGTTTTGCACAAGCAAAAAGGGTCCGATAAGCCGTTAGTTAATGAACATTTAATCAATCTTATTGATTCACCGGGTCACATAGACTTTTCTAGCGAAGTCAGTGCAGCTTCTAAGTTATGTGATGGTGCTGTGGTATTGATTGATGTTGTTGAAGGCGTGTGTTCGCAGACTGTGACTGTGCTGAGACAGTGCTGGACTGAGAAGTTAAAACCCGTATTGGTGCTGAACAAGATAGACAGATTGATTACAGAGCTTCAACTTTCTCCAACAGAAGCATATATTCATCTTTCAAAAGTGATCGAACAGGTAAACTCGATCATAGGGTCTTTCTTTGCTGGTGAAAGACAGTTAGATGATTATTCTTGGAGGGAACAGCTGGAGAAAAATGAGAGCGCTAGGTATGTTGAAAGGGACGATTCAGATCTATATTTCAACCCGATCGACAACAATGTCATATTTGCGTCTGCAGTGGATGGTTGGGGATTTAATATCAGTCAGATAGCCAAGTTTTATGAGCACAAGTTGGGTGCAAAGAGAGAGAACTTACAGAAAGTCCTTTGGGGTGATTACTACCTTGATCCCAAAACAAAAAAGATAATTAACAGCAAGGGTTTGAAAAATAGGCCTTTAAAGTGTCTCTTTGTCTCTCTAGTGTTAGAGAATATCTGGAAAATATATCAGAACGTCATTCTATCAAAGAATACCGAGGTGATAGAGAAAATCACTAAAGCACTCAACATAGAGGTGCTCCCTCGCGATCTTCGATCAAAAGATGATAAGCAATTGCTCAGAAAGATTATGGGTCAGTGGTTACCGGTGAGCACAGCTGTACTGTTAACTGTCATTGAGAAAGTGCCTTCCCCTCTGGAATCTCAAAGAGAAAGGTTAGATAAAATTCTGTCGGGAGCATCAGGAGTCGAAAAGGTGGATGCCAAACTTTTGGAGTCAATGAGAAAGTGCGACCGAGATGGTGTTGCAAGTGGATACGTTTCAAAGATGCTATCTATCCCTAGGGAAGAGCTACCTATAGAACCACGAGGTAATTTCGGCGATGAGCTTTTGCAGAAGAACCAGCGCGCCAGAGCTGAGGCCCTTCGAGCGGCCAAACAAGCTGAACTGAACGATAAACTAAGCAATATGAATATCAGCGATAGTGGCAAGGCCGAGGACATTGACCTTTACCAGAGAGCTAAGGATACCGTAGTCACTCCAGAAATTGAAGACTTTCAAGTGAAAGGATCAAAATTTGGGTCACAGGAAAAGTCACAGCCATCAAATCTAGGTTTACAATTTGAGTTTGAAGATACTGGAAATGACATGGGAGATTTTATTCCAACTCTTGATCCTAACGATCCTTTGAGTTCTATGTTCGACTATGAAGAAGAGGATACATTCAATGCCCCAGCCCTTGAAACAAACGTGGAAGATTCCGGCGATGAGTATGATGAAGAGCATGAAGTTATGATTGGCTTTGCTAGAATTTACAGTGGTACGCTCAAGGTGGGACAAGAGATCTCTGTTTTAGGACCAAAATACGATCCAGAGCGTCCCGATCAATATATTGAAACTGCTACCATAACGGGCTTGTATTTATTCATGGGCAGAGAGCTCGTTCCTTTGGACTCCTGTCCATCAGGCAATATCGTGGGAATCAGAGGTTTAGCAGGAAAGATTTTAAAGAATGGTACTTTGGTACAAAAGGGAGTGAGAGGTGTTAACTTGGCGGGCGCTAGCTTACAGGTACCTCCAATCGTTCGAGTAGCCATCGAGCCAGCGAACCCCATGGAGATGAGTAAGCTAGTCAAAGGTTTAAAATTACTCAATCATGCTGATCCATGCGTGGAAACCTATGTCGAGGATAGCGGTGAACATATCCTCTGTACAGCTGGTGAACTTCATTTGGAGAGATGCCTGAAAGATCTGCGTGAAAGATTCGCAGGCATAGAGCTGACACATTCAGAACCTGCTATTCCATACAGAGAGACATTCTTGAGTACCTCTGAAATGAATCGATCCAAGAATGCTGAAGGTAAACGGGGTTTAGTCACTTTGATGCTTGGACCATACAAGATTAGGTACAGAATGGTTCCTCTACCTCAGGAAATCACAACACTTTTGGAGGAACATCAAGCGGATATAAAGTCACTGTTAGAAGAATCACCGGAAGCCAGAGCTCAAAGCATTACGAGGGATAGGTCATTCCTTCAGCAATTGAACAATGCGCTCTCTGGATATTCAGATGAAGTGATAGGCTTACCTAACTCGGTAGGCAAGATCGCTGCTTTCGGACCCAAAAGAGTGGGCTCCAACATACTGTTTTCCGAAGGAGGGCTACTGGGGAATATTTTCTCTGCTGCTGGCGGAAGTTTTGAATACTCCGATTCACTTGTTAACGGATTTCAGCTCGCCGTGGGCGAAGGTCCCTTGGCTAAAGAGCCAGTTCAGGGCATGTCTGTCGTGGTGGAAGACGTGTCCGAGGTTACCGAAGAAGATATCGCTTCCAATGAAGATGCACAATATCAGCGGGAGATAGCAGATGTTTCCGGGAGACTCATAACCTCTTCTCGTGATGTAATTCACGAAGGATTCATGGACTGGTCTCCCAGGATGATGTGGGCCATGTATTCCTGCGACATCCAAACATCTGTTGACGTTCTTGGCAAAGTATATGCCGTTGTACAGCAACGACGTGGACGTATTGTATCGGAAGAGATGAAAGAGGGTACGCCATTTTTCCAAATCGAGGCACATATACCGGTGGTAGAAGCCTTTGGATTCAGCGAAGACATACGAAAGAAGACCTCAGGCGCCGCTCAGCCTCAATTGGTCTTTGTGGGTTTCGAATGCATCGATATGGACCCATTCTGGGTTCCAACCACGGAAGAAGAGCTAGAAGAGCTAGGTGAATTCGCTGATAAGGAAAACATCGCCCGTAGACACATGAACACTGTTAGAAGACGTAAGGGTCTGTTTGTTAACGAGAAACTCATTGCAAATGCAGAGAAGCAAAGAACATTGAAAAGAAATTAGTACCGCGGCCACCAACGACCAAACACCCGGTATACATCAATAATCTGCGATCCATCAAGGCAACCGCGCGTGGTCCCAAGAATTGTCTAACATAAAGAGATCATCCTACTATCGGTCCCTCGCTAATATACAAGTTTGATCTGCTCAAAACAGACCTGGAACCGGCCGCCAGGCAGCAATTGGGCTCGATACCTCGAAGAACTTTACTTTTAAGCTTCAATGGGCTATTCTTGATGAGAGCTTGGCAATTCCGGGTAACGGGCAGCTTAACAAGCATATAGGTGAAAATAGTGGTAGTTATAGGTAGTAAAGCTGTTTAATCAAAGCCTTTAGACCAGTTATCTGTTCAATTATTGGTATTCTAGGTTTCCAATACTCGGAATGACATCCCCAGCTATAAACCAGAATGGTTCTTTACCGGTTAACATGATGATGCAAGAAGGAATGCAAGCTTTATCGAAGATCTTGAAAGGTCCGCTTTTGGAACAGAAACGAGTTAATATGGACCAGGCTACTATGCAAGTTTTACTTGGCCAGGGCCAGAATAGAAAGCGTGAGATTGCACAACATAGCATACAGGATTTGCAATATAACATAGACGACACAGTTCCGCCAAATCATGATGAGGGCATTGACGACCCAGAATTGCATTTGGGTGACGAAGAAGGCGAGATTATATTTGATTGCGGCACACAGGAACTTGTTGGGTCACCAGACAAGATTGGCGAACATATAACGCAAATGTTAGAATCTGTGCTACCGAATGGGATTCAGAACGCGACAGACGGTCGACTGCATGCGGTAGTAAACGGAGATGAACTAAATATCACTGAAGAATCGTTCATGGATTTCAAAGAAGCTATGTCAAGTTTGGGACAAATTCAAACATTGCAACGTCACCATCAAGAATCAAAACCCAGCACAGAACGATCCCCTATTGAAATAAACCCAGATAACACTCACGAGTCTCACCAAAGACAAGAAACAACACCTCCTCATGAGAACCATCAACAAAAAAATTCTGCTGGTCATCAAGATTACGACTATCCGACAACGCAGCCAAGAAAGACTCCAAATTTCACAGCTCTCATGAACGTAAAGAAACCACTGTGTCTCTTCTGTGAGTACTACATGGTTTTCGGAGAACCACCTCGTAACATGATTAAATGGTACAACAATAACTACGAATACGATGATCTTCCGAGAACAGAGGAGAAACTACACAACAAGAATCGCCGTAAGAGGAATCGCTAGCAGGAATTGCCAACGGACCCAACTAGCGCTAGCTAGCGCTAGCCAAGTGGTTTGTTTGTTTGTATTTTTTTCACTGGTTGCTGGGTTTGTTTGTTGACGTTTTTCGCTTGGCGATCGCTAAGTTAAAGAAACTTGAAAGAACATAGTAAATCAAGAATTATAGAGCGATTTGGTGGTCTAAGTTAGCTGTTGTGAACTCAATTAGCCAACCAGGATGCGAGTCATTATTGTTTATGAACCAGCATAATCAAAATTGCTGGTTTTATGCGATTTTATGTGGAAAAAATGGTTGAACAAGCTCGTATTGCGATGGCTGAAGAGTATAAAAGAGACTTGAAATTCATGGTTTTTACCAGCTTGAGGTTTTGTGTTGACAATATTTCAAGCAAATTTATCATTTTAATCAATTGAACTCGTTATACGCAGCATAACTGGCTCACCAATTACCAGCTATTGACACTCATTACTGAGAAACCTTACCCAAGTCCTTCCTTACTTTAATTGAAACTTACCCGAGTCTTTCCCTCAAATTTAACGTATCCATAATGAAATTCCAACTAAGATCTATCGTTTCGTCAATCGCTTTTCTTCTGGCAGCGGTTAAAGCCGATGAAGTGAAGCTGTTTACTTCCGATGGTGTTGTCTACAGTTATGCTGTCGTTACGAGTACTATCGCTCCACCGAGCGTTCGAGTGGAAACGCATTACTACACAACGTTCCGTGTCAGAGAGACCACTTTGGCCGATTCAGAAGTACAGACCACGACAGAGAAGATTATATCTGCCTCTGAGACAACATCGTTAATTGAGAGCTCAACGACGTCCACTTCTTCCTCATATTCCAGTAGCGAAACAGAAGAATCAAGGAGCATATCAACTTTAATGCCTTCCTCAGTGATTTCCTTAACTGCAACTACTGGTTCCACTTCTTCATCGAGCTCCACGACAATCTCAACAACAAGCTCATCGGACTCGACAATATCCAGCACATCTTCACAGTCAGCATCCCCCACAATAAGCAGCTTGGATAGCTCATCCACAACAATGCCAACTGTAACGGGAACCGACGGTAAATGCACGGTGTTTTATGATGATGACGAATATTACAGTACAGTGTACCTGACTGAACCCAATCAATCGGTGGATGCAGCAACCACCATAACGAGCACTAGGCTGGTTTACGAAACCTTGACATTGAATTAGCAGAAGATTCAGCAACCGGGTTGCCTTTCTGTTAATTGCTGTGTATTATGTTTAGTCAGTTGTACCTATAAAAACCTTTGAACTATATGATATTCTACAGTAAGAACGGTACCGATGGCAACGCCATAGCAGTACCGCCTCGCTTATCCTTCCGGCTTTCAAGATCGTGTAGCACAAGGCACATACATGTCAATGCCAGCGTCTCCTTGGGAATATCGAATATTCCAGACGATCTTGCATCGTTCACCGGACTCGATTCACCTATCTTGAACTCTGCGAGTCTTAAAGTTCGCTTCTTAGGTAACACTGTTGAGCATTGATCGGAATACGTGGCCCATGTTGGTAACCGCCCTGACGTTCTACCATGATAATTTCTTGATTCTCTGTCAAACTCATCAAGCGTACGGTAGTCCATACGGGAGGGCATACCATCATCGAGCACTAGAAGCTTGAAGCTTCCCGATCCAAAAGGCGAAGCGAAACCTGTAGTACCATACCATCGGAGATTTAAACCCATCAATTTGGTGTCGCTACCGCGACTGTGAACATGGCTAGCCATTACCAAAGTTTCAGGCACTGATTCATTCTCCCTAGTGGCATTGAACACAAATTTGTGCTCCACACGACTATAGTTGCACACTATCTCTTGGTATACATTGCAGAACAAGCATTTGAAAAGCACCTTGAACCCATCCTGAGAGATCATTTCACCATTCTGCGGTGGTTTCTCATTGCTAGTGTCGACCAACACATACCTATAGATCCTCATTATCGGAGCATGTCGATTGAATATGCTCTTGACCACACCTCCAGATACCGCATGGAATAACGGTATCCCCAATCCGTTAATCGAGTCCAATGCATCCAATCTGCGTTTATTATCCAAGAATGTCCTGAAAGAAAGCTCACTGGGGAAACAAAAGAATCCTTTGGTCAATAAAACACTTGCAAATGGCATAGTTCGTTCTGCATTAAATGATGGACATCGATTCACAAATCCCAACCTTTGCAAATCCCCAATTGTTACACTACCAGAACCAGCTGTATTAACCGTAACACTATCACCGATATCATCAATCTGCCTCTCAAACACGGTCAATTCATCATCTAACTCATCACCAATTTCATTCTGCTCTTGATTCACCTCTTGTCTGCTAGATCTATGCTGATGGCCGATAATGTTGCGAACCCTATTCATATACCACACGATCCACTCGTTAACAGCTCAACCAAGACTGCTAAACCCTCTCTAATCTATCTTTAACTGTCTTAACCGTTCTTAGACCCACTATAAGAGCGATGAGCTGTACAGACAAGCCAACAACGCAACACATAAAGAGACCCAAACCGCCTTCTAAACCTATCGATAACCACCACAGGGTACCCATTCATCGAATTCACCCACCGACTCTAACGATCTCAAACCGATTACGGGCTACAAAAGTGCTGCGAACCTCGGAACAAAGCACATACCGACTCCAACCGACCAAGTAAATACTCCCTGGCCTTCCCAGACCGCTACATCGACCCATTGACCTCTTAACAGGCCTATAACGACCATCACGTGTGGGTTGTGTCGTTATAATAGTCTCATCAGTTGGTATTACAAGGTCTTGTTAGTTAACAACTAGTTTGAACCAGTCAAGATAGAAAGTTGGCAGTTTTGGCATCGTTAGGCGATGGTAGTCGATCAGGAAGCTATCAGGAAACGATTCTCGCAATTGGAAATGGATATAAACAATATAAACAAGATGATCGATGACAACCTTGAGAGGGGGGATCAGGAAGTTGCGGAGCAGGAGACTGCGCAGCAGGAGACTGCTGAAATGGATCAGGAGGCTGCTGCGCAGCTTCCTGATCATGAGATCGCATCTTGCTCCGGCGAGATCGCATCAGATCTCGCGATGCCAGACCATGCTGTTGATCAGACCACGGATACTTCTGAGGATTTCACAGGTAATGTCACATCGACATCGTCGATCTCGTCACCTGAAACCACGATATTCGTACCCAAGACTACCGCTCCGAGTGGTAGCAACGCTCCAGAAGGCAGCACCTCCCCGGACGGTACTACCTTCGGTAGTACCACCGGTAGTGCACCGCGTTCGAAGAATCGATTCCGTGTGGTATCCGTTGGAACCCCAGACTCTACCCGCAAACCCTCTGGTGAACCAGCGACCGATTCCGACAGTATCTCAAAATTACAAAAAAGGCTAGACTACCTAACCAAGAAATGCATCAAACTACAAAAGGAGATCAACTACCTCAACGATATGAACCACAAGAATACACTATCAATCGAAGATAAACGCAAATTATCAAGTGCGATCGAAAAATTACAGGAATATCTCGATAAAAAGACCAAAGAAAAGTACGATCTGGGCGTCCTAGTGAGCAGACAACTACGGAAACAGATCGATCGGGGTGAGAACGGTCAATTCTGGATTGGAACCAAGTAAACCATGCTCAACTAACTATAGTATGGGCTCTTTAAGAAGGGTGTTACCCGGAATCGCAAATTTTTCAGTCAAATAGCGATGAGATGAGCTTTAAAGATGAATTTGAGTCCATTTACAGTGATAAAGCTTGTTGAATAGGCCTTTTGGAGTTGTTGATCAGTGGAATTCATTAGTCAGATCATGTCGCGTGAAGGTTTCCAGATTCCAACCAATTTGGACGTTGCTGCGGCCGGAACGTCGCAGGCTAGATCTGCAACTTTGAAATACATTTGTGCAGAATGTTCAAGTAAACTGTCATTGTCGAGAACTGATCCCGTTCGTTGCAAGAACTGTGGTCATAGGATTTTGCTCAAGGCTAGAACAAAGAGAATGGTGCAATTCGAGGCAAGGTGAAGATATAGAGGGAAATGACGGTACCGTGGTACCGTGGTATCGTGATACCGGGCTCGCTAAGATCGACGTCCGCTTGCCAGCGTCCGCCTACCGGCGTCCGGCTGGCACAGATGTAGCATATATAGGTAACAATAGCGATTAAGAATCGCAATAAGAATCGTCGAGTTGCCAGAGATTGAATAGCAATTGGCAAAGTCGGATCTGATCGATAGATCAAGAGCTTATCAAGCTCTTAGTTAGTCTTGTAAATAACGAATCGAAAAAGACAGCCATTAGATCTTCATCATCGGACACGTTGGTCAAGGACGTGGTTTTAAGTGGTTTGAAGGCTTATTGCAGGGCCCCGGTGGTGTTGCTGGAGTTTGATTGTGTGTCTTTGTTGTATTGCAGGTTCGATGGTTCAAAACGACCGGAATAACGGTTTGGTAGGTGTAACTGGGAACACTTCAATGTTTGATTTAGAGCCTAATCCGTTTGAACAGAGTTTTGCATCTACGAAGAAGTCCCAGACCGTGTCTGGAGTGGTGTCTAGTCCGCAGGATCAGCGAATCGCTGGTATTGTACCAGGTCGAGCAAATGACAAGAGTTGTAAAGTGATTAAGGAATCTGAAGTGGGAAATCAGAGACGATCGTCTGTATTTTCGTATGGAGGTCAAAAACCGCATCTTCAATCGCCTCCTCTATTGACTCCCGGTGGATCAAGGCGACTGCCACCGATACTGCTGTCTCCGAACTTTATTCAGCAAGCGCCGAATGGTTCCCTAGCGGTACCAGGTCCGTTGGGCCCGGTTATGGTGAATTACTCGAGCATGAGCCCTAAGAATGAGCTTGTAAATGCGGATACCGAGCTTCAACGGCCCCCATTGACCCTGGGGTTATCCAAGACCGTATTTACTCCCAATGAGTCAAGCTTGAGAACTGGCTTGACACCTAATATACAGGGTCCGATTGCCCAGATGGGCACCATGCATCATCAAGGCCTTACGTTGCCCTATCTTGGCGGGCCCAGGAACGATATTGGCTCCCAGGAAGATAATCGGAACTCAACGGTATATGGGACGACGGGCAATGAACTTGGTGGACCGTCACAGCCTTACACGCCAGGTATCGGGTCACTGCTGGGGTTGTCATCGACACAAGGTTTCCAGCGATCTACAAATCCGCCGCCAAGGAATGGAGTCCTACCAGCAGCAAGTCCGCTTGCTGATCCAAACAGCGCAAAGAGATTCCCTCAGATACAAGACTACGTGGCTGAGCCGATACCCTCGGCGACTAAAGATCGGCATACTAAGTCACTAGACTCAAATTCGCCGTCTCGAACCGCGGTACGTAGGAAGAGGAAATCTAGCACATCTAGTCGAGGGTCAAAGTCGACTAAAAGCAGTCGAAGGAATACGCCAACATCTCATGATTCTAAGAACACAGCGAAGAAAGAAACCAGCGATAAGGACAGTGACGAGGGCCAGGAACGTAAGCGACGTGAGTTTCTAGAGAGAAATCGAGTGGCAGCATCCAAGTTTAGGAAACGAAAGAAAGAGTATATCAAGCGGGTCGAGACAGATTTGAAGTTCTACGAAGCAGAATACGAAGATATGTCCCATGCGATCAATAAATTGTGTGGTATCGTCAACGTCTCATGTTCACCAGTCGCTTCCAGCTCATTGGTCTGCATGCTCGAAACAGCTATCTCAAAGAACGACGCAACCTCGTCGCTATCCATCTTGGCTCATATTAAACAAATACTATACCAAACCAGGTATTTCCAGCGCAATGGCAGGAACCCAAGACGTGAAATAGAGTATCCACCAGATTCAGACGATGATGACAGACAGCGCACCGATAAAGAATCCAATAGCCGACATAACAGTATCTCGAATAAAACACCGGCCACATCGGTACCAGGAGACCCGCCCTCGGGTAGCACAGGTTCTACTAAATCAACATGCGCTTCAGCACCTTCATTTAGAGAAGAAGATCCCACCCAAGACAAGAAACCTTCAGATGAATCTACTATTCCTAGTGCCATCGGCACTATAAGCTCTTTGCCCACTGTGATAAATGGCAGGCCCGTGATTCCACTAAGTGAGATAGATCCACATTCCAATTCAGATCCAAGTTCCATCTCTGGGATACGGCAGAGCTCGCTTGTTAACCTAACATCAGATGTGGTTACTACCGATTCCATTTCATTTAAATATCCAAATTCTGACTAGTAATATATCAATCCAGAGCATTTCTAAGCTACGACTACGATCTTACGATTCATCTCGACCTATTCAAGACTAGCCTAACAGCAGTTTTCATGGTCAGTAGAGTTGGCATCTAAGAGATCTTATAATCACAACAGATACAACGCAAGAAAGAGTCGATTATAAAGTCAAGTGCAGCCAATTTGGACTAATTTCAGTGAGTTACCACAATGAGCTACCATTATTTGAAATCTGCTAGAAAGGTTATGTGTATAGGTCGCAACTATGCAGCACATATCAAGGAACTGAACAATACGACTCCCAAGCAGCCATTCTTCTTTCTGAAGCCAACATCGAGCATAATTACGCCAATTGATAAAGATCAAGACCGTAAGATTTTGCCAGGAAACTCCAGTTATCATGGATTGAATGAAGACGGAACCAATCCGTCTCCTATCTACATTCCCAAGGGCGTAGTGGTTCATCATGAGATCGAGCTGGCATTAGTGATCAACAAGTACATTTCGAACGTGGATTCCAGTGAATTTGGGCCTAAACAAGTCTATGATGCGATCAGTGGTGTGTTCTTAGCTTTAGATCTTACTGCTAGGAACGTTCAGGACGAAGCTAAGAAGAAAGGTCTTCCATGGACCATTGCTAAAGGTTTTGACACTTTCCTACCATGCTCCCGTCTAATTCCTCGAGACCATTTAGTCAAAGACAGGGAAAATCTGCAAGATGTCTTCAGAGTATCCTGTTCTGTTAATGGGACCGTCAGACAAGATGGAACGACAGATTTAATGCTACATCCGCTACACAAGATTATCCAGCATATTTCCACCATGATTAGTCTCGAGCCAGGTGACATTGTTCTGACTGGTACTCCAGCGGGCGTTGGTAAGTTGTATCCCGGTGATGTTATCGAATCTAGCCTTTACTATCACGATGATAAACTTATTGACATGACTTTTAACTGCGAAGAACGTCCAGGTCCCTACTTCTTCCAAGAAACTTAAACTTTAAGATCTATAAGTCTATTTGATTTCAAACCATGATGATTCTCGGTTCCAGGATAAAGCTGAATTGTCTCACTTTGACTCCAGCATCACGTAGCACTTGAAAGCTTGCCTCATCCATGCGATACGTTTGACTATACACAACTTCTGTTATCCCGGTCTGAACTATCTTAACAGAACACGTCAGGCAGGGACAAGTATCGCAGTACAGGATAGCATTTGTACCGACTCGATCTCTGCCAGCCTCTAACAAAGCATTTTCTTCTGCATGCAAACATAGACAAGTGTGTAAAGCATGAGAGTCGCCGCCATTACAGCGTGGACAACCACCATTAAAACAGTTCTTCAAATGACGTGGAGTTCCATTGTAGCCCGTTGCAATCACCCTACGATCTCTTACAATAACACAGCCGACCTTCCGTTTCATACAATTCGAACGGGAAGCCGCCAAAGTGGCTAATTTCATAAAATATGAATCCCAGTCTGGTCTCAACGGTGGAATCACTTCACCTGGCGCAACAGATCCCGATAAAGCTCGTAATTGCGTCCCCAGAGCACTTGTCAACCTCGCACGAATACTCTTGATGTCTCCATCCATCACTTTAAGCTTCACATGCGATCTTTCACGCATTATAACGGACTCATTAGTGAAATCATGAGCATCCAGTGTGCTTATGAACTCCTGTAAAGATCTCTTGTCGTTGCTCAGCTTATACCGAGTACCCACTGGTGCATCCAACGATACATGAACGAAAAAGGGTCGTTTCTCGAGCGTCTCCAGCAATGATAGCTCTTCACATCTCACAGTCATATCCCTAGTGTAGTGTCTTGTTGCATAATCCAGTAACTCGTCAGCATCTTGCGCATAGCTCAGTAATTCAAACCCAAATTGCTCGACCAATACCTCGATGGCAAGCTCAATGCCGCTATATTTCGTTCCACTCACTGCAACCAGCATATTCAGTGATTTCCAGACCAATTGAGCTTTATACCTGGTAGTCTGTTAAAAGTTTGATGTTAGTAGCGTTAAAGGTCCATCGCTACTACAACTCTTGAAACACCAAGAATCGAATGACCGTCTGTTTGGGCTGGAATGGCTCAGCTAGATGCTGGAGGTTGGAATTGCAGGCTTGCCAAATGCTGGTTCTATGGTGCTACGCTGGGAAGACGTACGATACTTCATCTGATTTGTAGTATCGAATTCATCTGATTAGCCGCTGTCAAGGTACGACGTTCTCTCGCTTATACTACGATACAAGGGCATAAAAAGGACATTCAAGATACTGGAATACTCAGCTGTATCCCCCTGCTGTTGTCATTGGCCTCCAAATGCTCGAACGAGCTCCCTGATGCCACTTCTTTATGACTCCTGGCTGCAGTTGCATACCGACCAGGCATCAAGACCGATCAGGTATCAAGAAGTGTCAAGTTTGCGAACGATCAAGGCATCAAAGCGATCAGGTATCAAGAATTTGGAGGCTGGGATCGCTGGCGAGATCGTTAGCGAGATCTCGTCTTACCAAGATCTGTTCGATATATCGAGAGGAAATGCCAAGCTGTTACATACTGAGCAAGGCAAGATTGGATCCCAGACATTTGAACCATTCAAGAACTCATTGAATGGACGAGCCAGGTTTGCCTCGACAAGTTGTGTTTTTGTACTGTGATCGTCGTTGTAAGCTTTGAAGTAACTTCACATGGCGTTGAAAGACTAGAATGTGCAAGGAAACTGTTGATATAAGTTGTCAAGAGTTTGATACCGCTGGGAAGTGGATCTACAAGTAGTCATCAATTGCAGTAGCAATGATACCGGTTGGTAAAGCTTTTACTCATGGTAGAACGATTATTACTATGCCCGTTGGAAGATTAGCTCACAAGATTCAATTGAGAAATAGAACAGCTACTTTATGGAACAAGAATTTCTCAAGTAGTGGTCCAGCATTTCATAAATCCAGAGGTGATGGTGTAGTTCAGCGTGTCAATGGGAATCATGCTGGAAGGCTGATTTTGCGAAAGTCAGCGATTAAATGGGTTGTTTTAACTGGTGTTACAATTGCATTGAGTAGCATTATATTGAATTCACAGCATAATGCAGCAGATGATGAGGAGGATAGCAAAAATCGCAAGAGAAAACCACGGATACAGATTTTTGATAATGATTGGTTGTTCTTTTGTTATTCAACTTTACCGCTTAATGCACTTTCACGTCTTTGGGGTCAAGTTAATTCGTTGACGTTGCCTGTGTGGTTTAGACCTTGGGGATTTAAATGCTATTCGTACTTATTTGGTGTTAACATGGATGAAATGGCTGATCCGGACCTTAAACATTACGCCAATCTTTCGGAATTCTTTTATAGATCAATCAAACCCGATGTTAGGCCCATTCATCCCGGTACCAATGTGGTAGTTTGCCCGAGTGATGGTAAAGTTCTAAAAATTGGCATTATAGACTCAGAGAATGGTGAAATTGAGCAAGTTAAGGGACTTACTTACTCGATAAAGGATTTCTTGGGTACCCATTCGCATCCATCAATGTCAAGAAGCCAGTCCAGATTGGATTTGCAAGCGGATGAGGAACAGGATAGGAAATTTGCAGAGCAGATTAATTTCAAACTTTCAGATGATAAAGGTTCTGAATCTGAAGAAGCTATTATAATCAAAAGAGAAGGTGATAAAGTGGTCGAAGAGTCAAAACCTCCAATTTCAAAAAGTTTGAAACTCTTAAGTGAATTGTCACTGATGACAGCATACAACATGCCTTATAATGAACCTAACGATACACAGCTATATTTTGCTGTCATTTACCTGGCGCCTGGTGATTATCATCATTACCATTCCCCAGTGGATTGGGTTTGTAAACTTCGTCGTCATTTCCCTGGTGATCTATTCTCAGTTGCGCCCTACTTCCAACGTAACTTTCCCAACCTTTTTATCCTGAATGAAAGAGTTGCTTTGTTAGGTCATTGGAAACACGGTTTCTTCAGTATGACAGCTGTCGGAGCAACTAATGTTGGTTCGATTAAGCTAAGTTTCGATAAGGAATTAGTTACAAACGTTAAAAGGAATAAGCACAATGAACCACATTCATGTTATGAAGCCACGTACCAGAACGCTAGCAAAATACTTGATGGTATGCCGCTACTCAAAGGTGATGAGATGGGAGGCTTCATGCTGGGTAGCACCGTCGTGCTTTGCTTTGAAGCGCCCAAGAGCTTTCAATTTAACGTTAAAGTTGGCGATAAGGTAAAGCTCGGACAGAAGTTGGGAACTGTAGAGTAATCATGTATTTATCAAATATTCCCAAGAATAGGCGCTTACCTAAGTGATTTTGTCACCTTTACATTATATCATGATCTATAAAATAGTTCATATCTTTTGCTTCTTTCTCCAGATCTCTAACTGATAGTCACCAACATCACCATTATTAACATCTGAGCATAGCATATCGAGATCATAACCATATATTCCATGCTCGGTTGATAGAGTTTCTGTTGTCATTGTCCTCAGTTCCGCCATTGTGGTATCTTTGAAACCCCATCGATCTATCAGTCGGTCCGTTGAGCTGCCATTAAAAAGTTCTCCTCCTTCGAGATCCTTATCTAGAGCATCCATTCTCGCTTTAAGAGCTCTTTCAATCTGTTTGGTTTGCTGTGATCTCGATGCAAAACTCTCTGTGGATGATTCGTTATCTTTCTTAGGCTGGATGTAAAGAATAGTCCCGTTTTGAAAGAAATCAGCCGCCGATAAATTTTGGTCGAATTTAATCTCCAAAGGAAAGTATTCAGCACTGTTGATCTTCAATGATCGCAGCTTTCTAATATCAGGCAATAGACATGAGGCCACCAGAGATCTCGTCTCATCAAAAGAATCGTTCACTTTTACCGTGACTTCGAAGGGAACATTATTTATGATCTCTTCAGTAGATGCGTCCCTGATCACTAGGCATCGTGGCTCTACAGCCATACTCCAAAAATGTTTTGTCTCCTGTAATGGACATTTTGAAGTATAAGTAGGCAAGGCTGTGATTATCAGATGCGCGATGCACTCCAGTTCAGAGGTCTTTAATGCATACTGCCCCGAACCTAGGAACAAAAAGCCCAGGGAAAGATTAGTGGCCAAAAACTTAGCAAAATGATTCTCCTCATTAAGTAGGTCGCTCAATTGAGTGCCATCAGCAATTGTTTCCTGTTCTTCGTCATTCAAGTCATTTTCAAGTTGGGAACCTGTGTCTCCAGATAGATCAGTTTCTGCCTCAGCCTGGGGAATCTCCGCTTCACTTGGCTCAGCGTTCCTGTTCTTCGATTGAACGGTTGAAGACTTGAACAAATCAGAAAACCTTCCTGTCGTGACTTCTTCAAGGTATCTCAAACGTCTCATAACACTCAAATCCCCAGTTCCACACATAACCATACTCACTGATACTGAGAGGACGTTAATTAAAGTTTTTATCCCATTTATTGATAATCGAAAATCTAGTCTTTCTGTGCCTGGGTATTGGTAAAAAGGAAGAAGCTTATCCATTAATAGTAATAGCGAATCGCGTATAGTTTTGTCCCCCGATGAAGCATGCCTTATACCTATCGCAAGGATACGTCCAGCAATTGTGTAATATTGCGCTAAATTGTCTGTTGTGATCTCCGACTCGATATAATTTCCCAGGCCATCCAACATAAAGCTGAGATCTGCGCCTATTTCGTCCCACATAATCATATAATAAGCCCATTCTTTATACATGAATAGGTCAGGACGGACATTCGATGTTTGATCTAGTTTGGGCTTTATTGAGTTCGCGATATATCTGTTGTGCGTTTTGAGAAAGATCAGCATCAGGGCAATGATAGCTCCTGCTTGAGAATTCTCTGGTATCCAGCTCTCCTCCACATCACGCTTTTCTCGCACAAATTGAAGAAGGCCAATTATAACCCTTTCATCAGGGCCTGTTCCACTGCTTGAAGAAAAATCTGGCGCATCATCTCGATCCACATGCGCTGGGAAACCCAAATCGCCATTCGCCCTGCCGGCACCAAGGTTGATTAGACCTAGGGCTATCCCAGTCGCGAGACGATAACCTTCATCGCTGACAGGCTCCTCATTGATCATTACGAAGGTTGGGAGCTGAGAGAACAGAACATCGGTAATTCTTCTATGTTGCGATTTTAGGTATAATAATCCCATTCCAAGTAAACCAGCGGTCTGTACCTTCAAATTGATATTCAAGTCGCTTGAACCTGGGGGTAAAAATGCTACTGTGTGCACACTCAGAACTTTTGTGAGCTTCAAATCCATGGTTCCTCTCATACTTGCGCTCATACCTAAAAGCAGTCCAATACTGACTGGCGTCTTTTTTGGGCTCAAATAGTTGTAAACATGCCATTCTTCGAGACCGCTTAGGTGACCGTTGAGCCCGAGCCCCAGTAAAAATCCACCGAGTTGAGCATCTAAAATTTTGGGCCTGCTGAATGCTATCCAACTGCCGTTAATTCCCTTTGCCTTCTTCGAAATTCTCAACCCAGAACTGACTCCACTGTGAAAATCGCCCCATTCAACCGCTTCTGCATTCAAGTCTGATGCTTGTACGGACAGTTTGCTTCCATCTGGGAAAATATACGAAAAGTTTAGCTGCTGCCGGCTCCACTTTTGTGTTACTAGTGGCTTCTCTGTAGCATATGCAACAGCACCGAATCCGATACCAGAAGTACATGTTCTTATTGACATTATCCTGGCGATCATCTTTTTCTGATTGAGAAGCTTTCTGTAATTGGATTCCTTTGAGATGAAATGTACTTTGTGTGGTCTGTAGTATGTCAATAAGGAAAGAACGTAATTGAGTCTCTGGTCTTCTGAAAAGATCATGCCGGCATTTCTCTTTAAGGTGGATCCTTCATCAAAATCGTCCATATCGTTATTATCAGTGAAGGATGTCTTCTCGAGCGCGAATTGGCGCGTACTTTTAATGACATCTGTAAGAATTGTGTAGATGCCTTTTGATTCAGGCTTTGATTTTCCCTTGATGTAATATGGTTTAGAAGCCTGAAATCGGCGATGTGAACTTTCAATGTCTTTATCAATTTGTTTAACCATTGCCATGCATCTTTCTATATCTGGCCTCGATATTGTTGACATATCAAGGTTTAAATTGATCCGCGATAATCTTTGCTCAATCAGGCCTAGAATTTTCCGAAGAGGTGTCATGACGCCAAGTGGATAGGTCTCTATTTCTTCTTTGTCTATTTGCAGCTTTGTCAGAATTTCCATCAAGTACTCATCAGTATAGTTGGAAGCTTTGGTCAACTCGTAGAGTCGCAAAGTTTTGAAAGTCTTCGGTGTCACCAACTGATCGACCTGCGAGTCCCGCTCAGCTAACCTAGAGAAACAAATGAATGGAGTTGTCGGGATTTGGCTATTCTCTGTCACGCTATATAGCGACTTCAGTATTGAGGGAGGCTCATCCAAAGGATGTGCGAAGCTCTCAACCATTAAATTAGAGTTCAATTCCATGTTTCCATTTCCATAATATTCTCTCCATTCTGCTGGCCACCCCATTTTTGAAGTTGCAAAGAATAAAAAATCTCCAAGTATCTGTACATCTTTCTTTGCAAGTATATTCAGTGCTAATTCTTCTCGCACTAAATGTAAACCCATGATTATTTTGGGCACTAAGCAGCTTGGATCCGCTGAGCGTAAAAACCTGAAAGCATCGATTTGGGATAAATTTGTGGTATTCCTTTGCTCAACTGACGAAATCAATGATGATATAATGAATTTCAAACCGAGAAATTCCCGATCTTGCCACAGCCAATCGTGATTTGACACCACAAACTGCCATAAAAATATGATAGCATAAAAAACCCCTGGTGGGCATATCCATTTGATTGCCTCGAAGCACAGTTTAGTGCTGCTCTTATGGGGATAGGGAAAGTAGCTTCTAGCTTCGTAATATCCGCATTTTGTATTCAAATCAAAATCCTTAAATATCATTTTCTCATCCGAGATGAAGCAGAGATTCTCATTTGGTAATTCTAATTGTGGAGTCTCCAGCTCCACGAAAGGGTTGTATAGGTAAACCTTTTTTCTATATCCGAAGAGCAGCGCCAATGTTCCAGTAATTTTTGTCGAACAAAAAGGTATTATATCATCTATCGGTTGCTGTATATTCAAATTCGATAGTCTTATTAGTTCTTGAGGTGAATTACCATATAATCTGAAAGAAATAGAGTTAATAACATCGGGGATCAAATCCATAATCCAAATCTTTGAGAAATTCGACGCCTTGTCAAAAATAGTCACAGCTTCTTGCTCCTGGAGACGTAATGCAATACACTTTAAGATTCCGATCTCATGTGGAGATTGATGTGGTAAGGTCATGGAGGATATTTTCGTTAACTGAACATTTTTCGATGAAATAGTTTGGCTTAAGAAATCATTCTGCTGCTGTTGTTGCTGTATCGGATTAGTGGAAAAGTCCACAGTTGGGGATGTGGACGAGCCACTCATACGATCTACCGTCGCAGACATGCTCCTAGTGGGTTTCCCGCTAGGTTGAAAAGCGCTAATTCCATCGGTTTGACTATTATCATTGATTTCATGAGCCGTAGTAGTTGAATTAACCCTTCTATTAAGGATAGATATTTTCCTGAGACTTTTGGAAGGATCCACTGCGTTTGTGGGACTTCCTGAATTGGCAATATAATCCTTCTTCGCACATTCAACTTCAGGATCTATTTCTAGCACCGTCGTGTAGTAAAAATGTAGCTTCAACTTATGAACGTCATGGAGCACAGTAATGTTATGATCCTTATCCTTGGGAAACAATAACATCTGAAAATTCCGCAGATCATCATCATTCTTTTGTTGAGGAGAGAAGGTGATGAATCCGAAAGGTGCCATCGGATCTGATAACGTAATGAATTTGTGTTGAGCTTCCATTTCGGGCGACTCCAAGCCCGCCAAGCAACTCTGTCTCTCCAATACGACACCTTGAGAGTACCAGAATGCATTAGATATATTGAAGGGAAAGCATACCGTAGTTGAGTCACCGCTACTGAGAAAGTAAACATAAGCAACGTCCTTGAAGATAATAACTAGGCAATCAGAAACTGTCGCAAAATCGACAAATCCCGCCTTGATAACTGGCTGATCATAAGAAAACTTTCGAATGGATTGGCCACCAACAAACCATTCAACAGTTTTTCTCTGGTTAGATATCCAGAGATCCCCTCGGCCTTGAGAGTCCCATTGAAAATACTCTTCTTCCGCTGCGTGAGATGTTTCAAAGGATTCCCGGGCAGCTTCTATAATCTTGGGAGAACCACAGTCATTCATAGTTTGCAGCAGATACGTTCTGCCTAACGTTCTGCCTTTCTTGGTTTGTCACAGAATCAGTAGAGCCTTGTTATGCCACAAAGCGTTCCGATGAGCGCTAAGACAAGAGAACCTTGGAACACAGAGAGAGATCGACACCAATGTCGAAGCCACGATACATACATCTGTGGCTCTCGAAAGTGGCTATATGCAAACACAATCTTTCTTAAGGAGAAATGCAACCATAGCTGCCGGTCTTCCGTAATCATGCAGTCATTCGCTCAGTAAACAACTCCCGGTAGTTGATGGGAGCATATAAAGAGAGTTGGGCTTATAGTACATCTCATCTGATTAGAATTCAAAGTCCCCCCTTCCGGTTCAACAATGAAACCCTACCGGTATAGTTGCCAGCTAGAAAGTTGATAAGGATGTTGATCAGATTGATGACACACAACTAGTCCTCTGGGAGCGAACAACCAAACATAAACTTGCAGTTTTTAAAGCCATAATAAGTCTCCGTAGCCTTTCTCCGTAGCCTTTCTCCGTAGCCTTTGGCTGGCGCCAAAACCTGCTTAGTTCTGCTCCTGCTCCACAGACCAAGAGAACTTCATTTGATAATGACCCTGGACATCTATGGGAGACTAACGGTTATACTAGGTATCAAGGAGGTTCTCATGAACTATACAAGTATTTAGCCGCCGAGCACCAAAGCTGGTTACCCGGTGAAGGAAAAAAATAAAAAATTGGGGCGAGCTGGGAATTGAACCCAGGGCCTCTCGCATGCTTGTGATTTTCATCGACGGTTTTCCGAAGATTCGCCCAAAGCGAGAATCATACCACTAGACCACACGCCCTAGTAATTTGTTGGAACGGAAAGAAATTTTATCACATATACTCGCCTTATAATAGGGCTCAATTGACCATAAATGCTTGGAAGGACTAACCTCTAACTTATCCTGTTAAGATACGTCTTTCTCAGCTACAGGAACATTCTAAAAGCAAGCTATTTGGCGCTTCAATTATCGATAAGGTGTGGTTACCCGCTTTTGACAGGGGTGACCGGCTGGGTTTGGGAGATGAAGTTCAAGGGACCGATGGTTATGAAGAGAAGGCAACTTTTATAACGATTGGTCAAGTCTAAAGTTAGTGATGAGCGGTTCTACTGTTGTTGATTATACTTTTGAATGGCCTTCTGGCCCCGAGGAAGTGCTTGTTACTGGGGAGTTTGACCAATGGAAGGGGACGATGCCATTGTTGAAAACGTCTTCTGGAGCTTTCGAGCTTACGTTTCCCGTTGAAATTCCTGCTGGCAAGGATAAGGTTTTTTTCAAGTTTATTGTTGATGGGACCTGGTTAGCGAGCGATGCTTATACTAAGGGCGTTGATGAGAATGGGATTGAGAATAATTATATTTCAAGAAACGAGGCTTTGGCATTGAGTGAGAATCCCGCCGGAACTCGGATTCCGGAAGCGGGTGGTTTGGTTTGTGCAACGAAAGGTTCTGCTGCTGAGGATGACTTAATCCCAGAGCCGGGTGCTTATCCGAAAACTCCTACTGATGGGAAAAGCGAGGAGGCAGCGAGTAAAGACACTTCAAAGTTTGAATCGGAGGCTGTAGAATCTGTTCCTGCGGTGACTGGATCATTTCAAACTGAGAAAGCTGGAGCGAAGGTCAAAGAAGCGGGCGAAAAGGAGGAAAGATCTGCTGAAAAGCCGGAGGAGTCTATTGGAACCGAAAAGGCTAAGCAATCTGCTGAAAGGGCTAAGCAATCTGCTGAAAAGAGTGAGGAGTCTATTGTGACCGAAAAACCTGAGCAGCGTGCTGAAAAGTCTGTGGAATCAGCTAAAAAGCCTGAGCAAGCTAGTGACGAGTCTACTGAGAAGGCTAAACAGTTTGTTGAGAAAGCTATTGAAACAGGAAATCCAGGAAATGCTGAGGAGCCTAGTAAATCAACTATCCCAACGGAGAGTGCTACAACTTCTGCTCCCGATCCAGAACCTGCTTCTTTACCAAAGCCTACTAACACTACAGAACCTGAAGGGATCAAAGGAACTGAGGCCCCTGCTAAGCCTGAACCTGCTACGATCCCCAGTTTAACTGTAATGACCGTTGGGCCTGAAGAGTCCAATAATCTAACTTCGTCTGGGCCATCCGATAAGGATGTCGTTACCTCAACGATAATCACGCCACCACCTCCTGCAGGTTCCACCGCAATCTCGGAGGTGACGGGATCGACAGCCGCCACAAGGGACACTGCTCTAGACACGGTCCCAACCGCCTCTTCCTCCGATTCAAAGAAAAGATTCAAAATCAAGAGACGGTTCAAGAAAAACAAGATCACTGGAGAAAAAACCATTGTATCAGAGGAGCGTATTCCTCTTGACTCTGAGGAATCAGGAACAGAACATCCCCTTGTTGATGAAGAATTGGTGGCTTCACCAACTGAACCAACCGCAGGTGACGTTCATATCATGCCTATTGGACCACCAGCAGAAAGCAAGAACACACAGTTCAAAGGTTTGGTTGGCGAACCTGGTCTAGTTGTACCTGAAAACGTTACGGAAATCAAAGAGTTTACTGAAATTAGAGACGTCGATGTTGACGAACTTAACGAACGATTGAACAAACAAGAAAGGGAGAAACAGACTCCCACTTTGGATCCCAAATCTCACCAAAATGAACTACAACCTCAAACCAGTAATAAGCTCTATGAAGTAACCAACGGTGAAACCGAACCTGTAAAGGAAGATCCAGAAGCTAAAACCGCATCGGAGAAACCTACAACGGCCAAAAATGAAAAGAAACCCAATGTCCAGAAACCATCAACTACAACTACAACCCCCAAACAGGACGAAAAGAAGAAGAAAACCGGTTTCTTCAATAAATTGAAAAAAATCTTTCACTAACTTTTAATCATTTTTTTTGCTTATCAAGAGAACAATAACTTCCCTATTCTTAAGACGTGTTCCAAGGTATCTGACAGTCCTCCACAAGGTTATGCGACAACCCAGGCCAGGCCAGATCTGTATAATCCATTTAATATATAATATCTATTCAACTTTGAAGTTCTAACTGGTTAGGTATGGCGCTATCATATAGTGAAAAAATTTCAATAGATGAGATGAGATGAGATGAGATGAGATGAGTACTTGTAAGAGTTGTTGTTTAGACATCTAGACCGTTATATAGACGTTTTAATCTGGTATGTCGATTGAGGAAGAATCTAAGATACAAGAAGCTCTTGTTGATCGAACCAAGAAGAGGAAAGCTGAAGATGAGATCGAAATTGATTTGAAAAGTTCAGTACCATTATCGAAGAAACAAAAAAGGTTACTGAGAAGAGGTAAGATTACTCTGGAGGAATTGAATAAGAAATTTAATATTGATCCTGATTCTGTTGAAGAATTTAAGAAAGAGAAGGAAGGGAAAGAATTGAATGAGAAGGAAGATGACGTTGATGAGCAGAAAACGGTTAAGAAAGAGAAGAAATTTGGAGTTTGGATTGGTAATTTATCGTTTGATACCACCAAGGAAGATATAATAAGATTTATTATTGCCAAGAATAAGAATTCTGAAGATAAAGTTGAGATCAGTGAAGAAGATATAGTTAGAACACATATGCCACTTGCTCAGAATGATGGTAAGAAAGTGAGGAATAAAGGATTTTGCTATATGGATTTCAAAACTAAAGAGCAAATGGAATATGTGGTTACATTAAGCGAAACACATTTGAATGGTAGAAATTTGTTGATTAAGGATTCAAAGAATTTTGATGGTAGACCTGATAAGAATGATCTGGTATCGATGTCTAAGAACCCGCCTTCGCGGATTCTGTTCGTTGGTAACTTGTCGTTTGACACCACTGACGATTTATTGAAAAGACATTTCCAGCATTGTGGTGAGATCGTTAAGATTAGGATGGCGACTTTCCAGGACAGTGGGAAGTGTAAAGGATTCGCATTTGTTGATTTCAAAGATGAAGAAGGTGCAACCAAGGCGTTAAAAGATAAAAACTGCCGAAAGATTACTCAAAGACCTATAAGAATGGAATATGGTGAAGATAGAAGTAAAAGACAGGTTAAAAAGAAGCCTCAGGAAGCCCAGACGAAAAGATTTGACCTTCCAACGGATAATGGAAGCAAGAGACCCGAAAGAATTGAGACTAAATCTGCTGAAAAACCACCAGCAAGAAATTTTAAGAAGAAGAACCCTCATGTTGATTCCAATAATCGTTTGAAAAGTAGTGTTGCTCTTGCGTCTGCGCCAAGGGCATCCGCTGCTATCGTACCTTCCACTGGTAAAAAGGTCAAATTTGACTGATTATTTGTACTTATGCATTGCATTACTAGAATATATTAGTGTATATTAATCATAAAGATCAGAGCCTTGGGCAATTGAGCCCAGTATATCTGTTGTCCTTGCCATACGTCTTCTCTTGATCTGACTACAATGCGACTACTGTCGAAGTTGAATGATGAAGAACAAGTACTAAACATTAAACCATAAAAGCAGACACAAGTCAAAACTATGTATTCTCTCGTATAGCCTTCAGATAGACAGAATAGTGACGGTGACCCTCTTCGTAACACTCTTTAATATTAAAGTGAGAGTTCAGAATGTTCATACTTTGGTTGTTGGTTGATCTTCTCGAGATTTTTGAATGACGGCAAAGGCGGTCGACGATTACCTTGAGACCTGGAACTGAGCTCTATGATTGTATTAGAAATTTGAGGTTTATCATTGAGTATACCTGGATGACCGTTCTCTTTGAATTGTTTTGATTTGTACCATTCTATAATGTTACTATTTTGTGACCAACCTGGGAACCACTGAGGATCATTGATTTTAAGCTGAGATAGTAGTATCGGATCCACTGAATATAATTTATTGTAAGCTTCGTCTGTATCGCGAACTTTTTGATACATTCCAGCATTTGAGTTCGCCAAATAAAAAGAGCTATAATCCCTGAGAATGTCGTTTATGATGGTGACCGGGAGATTGATTTCTGTTCCCAGATCGTTGATAAATTTATTCAGTTTAGCAAAATTTTGATTCGATTTCTCAAACTTGTAATATGTGAGCCAAAATGCGGTTGATGATCGAAATAATCGATTCTTACCATAAAAATTGAAATATTTCCTTGTTTGCATGGAATTCTTGAAGGTTAACCACGTTACCTTTATCAATTCCACGACAACTATCGGTAAATTAACATCATTAATCATGTCATGTAAAGGATTACCCTTATCCACAGTTCCGTTTAAATATGAGCTTACTGCTGACTGTAATTCTTGTTCATACCGAATTTGTTGAGCATAAATTTCCCTCTCATCTTGTTTTATGCTTGAGGCGAAACGAGTCCTTTTCAATAAAACCAAATACTCTAATATCAGGAAAGTTTCATTGGGAAACAGCTTTATACATGCTGCCGTGGTCTGAGTGAAGATTAAAAGTATTAGTTCCTTGTCCTTCCTGTAATTTTTCTTAAGAAAGTCTAAGAAGCGATATCGAAATTGCTTGCAGGATGGAGGCAGCCTGCTTATCCCTTGCTGATACGAGTCGATAAGACTGAGCAGATCACATTGCTTTACCACTTCGAGCCAATTATGATATCTTATCCAAAAATGCTCGTAGTGAAGACACGGTACCAGACATCTCTGGAAAACGCATTCGATAAATCTTGTTGGTAAACTCTTAGCCGCCTCGTTCTGTTCCAAATACGTCAAATAACGATCCCAATTGGCTAGTTCTTCTTCGGAAACAGGTGTAATATTAAAAAAACCTTGCTTAATCCTGGATTCAAACGTCCAAACACCAGTTACCAGGCCATGAGTCTTGCGAATCTCGACATCCACATTTTTCTCAGCACTAAACTCAACATGATCTGCCAAGAATTTCCTATACGCTGTACCGTACCTGGCATACTGATGCAACGGTATACATACCAATTCCGCATAAATTGAATTCAAATTCCCCCACTCCTCATGCTTAGTTTCAAACTCAATATACTTATCCCAAAACGGATCCGACAGGAAATGATATCCTATCCTATCCTTTGCCATTAAGAACTTCTCTCGTATCATCTCAACTTTATCCGCACTATTCACACACAAAACGTTCAGATAATCACACCAAAGCTCAAGCGAATTCGGGAAACTCTCTAGAGCCTCGGCAAGAGTCCCTATCGATCTTTCAAGTCCATAAAGTTGGTACTGAACCGCAGTAAACCTTTTCCAATAACCAAAAAGAAGCGGATATCTCTCCAACAACTCTCGATATATCTTCTCAATCACTCTCTTAATACTATCATTGGGATTCTTATACTTTAACACAGTTTTCTCAACACAACCCACCAATCCATTCAACGATTGTACACTGTCCCATCTTATATTCCTATAGGAATCCATTAGTTCTGCATTTTCTTTCAAAAAAGTTGGATCTAGACCTTCAAGAGCATCGTGGGAGTCCAAAGAGGTGCTTAACTCATCCGAACTCGACTCCTTTTGTATCATTTCTTGACCAATTGACCTTTTAAAGGCCTATAAGTGATGATTTTTCAAAGGTATCTTATATAACCAACCTTGAAGAAGAACACAAAGCCAATTGATACCGATTAAGGCCTGATTATCAGCGTTTTAGGGACTCCAAGTTGCTCAGGATTTGTTATAAATGAGACAGCAATCATGTCTATAAGAAACAGCGAGTTTGAAGACCAACCGGAGACGTCTTTTGAAGATATGGATACGACGATTGCGAAAGATGTGGGAAGGAACGTTGGAAGTCCTAGAGGGTCTCGAGAAGTGGCTGGGATCATTACACCGTCAATATCTGCAACGAGCTCTGACGGGACTACATTTTCACGTTCTGGAGATAGATTTATTGGTGGTAATAGGACAGAAGAAGAAGAAGAGGACGAGGAGGTTGATGAAGAGTTTTTAAATGATTTCCAGGAGTTTCAGAATAGAAAGGAAGATTTTGATGATGTGTTAAGGACTTTTTTGACGTTGCGGGGCAGTAGAGGAAAGAGTTATGGATCAGATAGGGACGAATTGAGTGCGATGTTTAGTAAAAAAATGAGTATTGGAAGGCCTACGGGTGTTAGACAGCCTAGATCTATGATGGAACTGAAATCGAGACCGACAAGCAATGGAATATCGTCACAGATGTCGAATAGTTTGTCAGCGGGCGATCTGAGAGTACAATCGAATAATACTGTGAGATTTAAGAAGTCGATGCCGTCGTTATCCAACTACAATCACACAATACAAGAGGAGGAGGAAGAAGAGGAAGAGGGATCTCCAAACTGGCGGAGACATCAAAAACCGTACTTGAATGAGTTCATAGAAGGTGAAGAGGAAGAAGAAGACGCTGATAAGGACTTTATATTTGATGAAAATTTAATACAACCGCAATTTCTGAATAAGACGTCAGAAGCATCACCTTTGAAACTATCGCCGTCACAGTACGAAATAGTCAGGGACGATACGTTATTGACACCGCGTTTGCACAAGAGACATCGAGATTGGAATACTGTAGAACAATTAGATTCGTTCAAAGAATCAGCGCCTATTGTATCTCGTCGTCGCCCAGCAAAGAGCTCGTCAGCGACATCACGAATCAAAATCATCAAGCAGGAGATTGATCATAATACACCAATTAAGAATGGTCGAATGTACTACAATCCAAAGACCATGAAATGGGAGGGAAATGAACAAATTCTCGATAAATTCAGCAAATTAGACTCCATCGACAAGAAACCGTTGCTGATAAAAACAAAATCGCAAACAACTAACACAACTCGACAGGAATCGTTTGCCAAATTATCAACCGCCAACTCCAGGTCATCAAAAAGAATTAGAAACCCACGAATAGTAGGCAAAATGATGTATGATGATGAAAATCTGCGATGGATAAATGTCAACGGTAATGATGAAGAACATGACCTTTTTGCTGGCATAAAGGATGTCAAACCGACCTTTTCTGGCTCACCTCACTCAAATCGAAACGGCAAATCACATATTTCACCATTTCTCAGATCTCATTCTCAGCTACTGCCGTCAACCGGTGACGAATATATCAGTGACAGATTAAACTCTACAAGATATCATTCCCTCGGAGCAGGAACTACTAATCGAGACTCCAGTCCAGATCCCGTATTCCAATTGAGCTCAAAACTTCTGGAGAAGTTCTGCCATGAGGAGAATCGTTGGAATCGTAAAGTAGGTGCCTGGTTTCTACTAGGTAACAAAGAACTCAAGACTGGTCAAGTAACCAAGGAACAGAATTCCAACAGTTACATGTTCGAGATAAGAAATATGGTGATAAACTCAACTAGAGCATGAGTCCAGAGCTTCCTCGACGACATCATGGTTTTTCTTCATATATATAGTCTTTATGTTCTAGACTAGTACTTAGTCTTAGTGTAATGAGAATGTTTCAAGTACAAACAATAGAGAGATACGGCACTACTGAGCATATCCAGGCAGGTGTGGACCCCATTGAGACTTCATCAGAGTACATAAGCCCTCCATGAATATCTAGTTTGATCCTTGCTTGATCTTCAAATGATGCAAGTTTGCCAATAAGATGAAGAACGACCTGGAGTACTCGATCAATACTCAAACTTTTGATGATCTAGATCCAATACTATTTCGAAATTTCAAGGTTGGGACGTTATTCAATTATAGTGTGCTGGTATGGGGATTAACGCTGCTTAAAATTGCACTATTTGTGTCAGATATCTATACATGCATAAAACTGTTGGCATTCAATTCATGGTCGAATAATATCATACAACCTTATATTCCATTCCGTATTAGCAAATGGTTGTTCAGTGGCTGTATCCTAGCGTCAATCGTACTACTTGTGTGGGAAACCATTTGTGGAATAAGAGTTTATCGAACCAGGAATATTGCTGTAACATATGTGAACAACTTTTCAAGAACGGCTTATTCAATCAAGGATTATAATATCTTTTGTGTGCTCGATAAGATAACTCCTTCTGGAACCTTTCAAAAGATATCATTTTACACATTCTTTGAACTGAAGGACTGTATTAGACTGCTGTTGGCAGATACGCCAAGACAAGTTATTAATGGACTAACTCTGTGGTCAGTACTTGTTACGGTGAAACCTGATTCACGTCTCGGGGATTTAGAGTCCTTTAATGGGTTGATAACCAAGATTAGAACCATTGCTTTGACAAATCATGAAGAAGCAGTTTTACTGTCCTTTATGTTATTTTCATTTGTTATTTGGGCATTCTTCATCTCCAAGTTAGTACTAGCACTTGTATTTGCAGTGTTTGTCTACTATAGGTTGATCAATGAACAGGAATACGCTGGATTGAGATCGTTCGTATGTGCTACGATAAGTCGCAACGTTGATGCTCTAGTGGAAAAGAGAAAGAGAAAGTTTAATGACCTATACAACAGTTCTGTTGTATCTTTGGATGCATCAGATGAATACAAACGTCAGCCATCGAACGGTTCAACTGCTGAACTTCTGAAGCAGCAGACCAATTTTAGTCGAACAAGTTCGCAGAATGATGATCTGGAATTACAAAAGGAAAAGATAACATATGATTTCAACGAGACGACAATACCATTGCCTGTCACTTCAATCGTTAAACATACTTATGAGCCAACGATCATGAATTCAACGGCGGATATCATCTCAAATGTGAGTCTAGTAAGGGAAACGTCAGCTCAATCAGTTGAGAAAGATCATAGTTTCGAAGCAGAGAAAATTCGCACACCTGTTCAGGCAAGAACTCGATTACCGTACCCTGAAAGAAGTGATAGCTTATGGGAAAGACGGAAAAAATAGCTAACAAGATTACGGCCATTATCTTTATGCAATTCTATACAATAGTTAGGAATAATTCAACTGGTAGTTAGTAAGTAGGCTCAGTCTTATGCTCCGTCTCCTATTAAGTGTTTTGAATTTTCTATCACCCCCATATATGGGACTCTTTTTTCTTACACACCAACAACAAGTGGTGTCCAGTGGCCCACTGGTTAGGACAGTTCGTCTAGATCACGAAGGACGACCGGTAAAGTTCCATAGCGTAATGGCTAACGCGTCCCCCTCCTATACGGCGTCTTCTAGGCGATCAAGAAAGGGGAAGATTGCGGGTTCGAGTCCCGTTGGAACTGTATTTTTTTTGAAACTAAACTCTTATAGTGAACAACGTTAGACCTCTTTGTTAATGCTCATAGATGGTGATGCTTCTCTCCAGGACTCTTGTTGCATGCAGATATGAGTGATCGTAAGATTCGAAAATTATTATACATATAACCTAAATATAATCGACAATAATTGTCCTGAACTCATTTCTCTTTCTTTGATTCTTCTGCTCTCTTTGCTTTCTCTGCTTCTTCTCTAACCTTAACCTCTTTTCTGAGACGAACCATTTCTTTCAATTCGTCGCCAGGTTCATAGAGACCAAACCTTCTGAACCTTCTGATTTCATTGTTCATTTGACCAATGTCGCCCTGGCACGATTCAAGGTTTTTCTTGAGATCGTTCTCCAATTGAAGGTAGTACTCTTCGCTGAGAACGAATTTACCTTCTTCTTTTATGGTCTTGAATGTATTTCCACTGAACCGCTGATCAAGCGGTGTTTGGAAACCTTCGCCATCGCTCAGACGAAGTCCTGGGGCCGCAGCGACTCTGATCATACCTGCTTTGAAAGCCTTGGCTGGATCACCATATTTTTTGATAGTATAATCGTAAAAATTTGATTGATACTCATCATAGGTTCCTCTCTTGGCGCCAACCCAGCCCAAAGAGCGTAGCAAATTTTTGATCTTGGGATCGGTCAATTGAAGGTTCCTGATCTTGTAAAGAACAGTTGGGTTAAAGCTAATTGGATTAACCATACCTGTGGCGAAGAACAAAGTAATAAAGGCAATCTTTAAGATATGAACCACGAAAAACCCCCATTGAGCAATAACACCAGAGAAATTCACCTGTATCTCCTCCTTGAGCTTTTCAGCGATACTATGCTTTCCAAAATGCTCAAATACAGGAATCGCCATACGTGACAACTGATTAGTCAAACATATACCAGGTGTTGGAGACACAACATCGGGCAAATCCGTATACAGCCACAACAGCATAAAGACCACATATGTGACAATATTTTTCCTTGATTTCTTCCATTCCGGTAAAATCAACTGACCTGGCCACAATTGATCCATCAACTTCTTTTCGGGATCCAATCTTTGCTTGTATTCCTTCAAATCCGCATCATAATCAAAGATTAAACATCCACCTTCAGTCAAATAACCGGGATGCATCGATTTGTAATACCCAATAGGTTGCTTCTCATGGAAAATCGTTGGTCTAAGTACAATAAATTCAGAAACACCTTCACCACCTTCGCGGAAACTCTTGTCAATCTTAGTGTTAATAGTATCATCAGTATCTATTTGAAACGCAAAATCTCTTTCAACATCGTTGTTCAGTCTGACGTAGATCTCCATCACGTCCCAGATCACCCTTTACCTCTTACTTTGATCGATTTGCCACTATTATAAACTGTCTTTCATTGTTAAACAAGCTGGCTTTAAGCCTTATAAGAACAGTACCAAAAGACAAAGCTAAGAAAACCGAATCCCGAGGATTTCACGGCATGTAAAGATCAGATAGACAAGAGCATGATGATTCAATCCTGAAGGATGCACTTTGATCAACGCTTGTAGCGTTTTCTGATCTCGCTTGAGGGACAACGAGTACAAGAGCTAAAAAGAAAGTCTCCAGGGCTCACTGATGGTTTGAAACAGGGCAATTGAACCCACAGAACAACCAGATAACCATGCTAGAACCTGAAACCTGGGTTGAACCTAGTAGTGTTAAGAGTGTCACGTGACCAGATTTAGAATTTGCCGGGTAACAGTCGTGGAACATCGATCCGGGTAACAGCATTCTTCCTCATATGGAGCCGGGTAACTTGACTCTCGATATATGGAGCCGGGTAAGGGGGCTCTTGTTAGGTATATCGAGGTAATGGTCAAGAATAGTACTAGTGATGAGGGATTGATTGGGCTGGAAGATGCTTGTTCAGGAGTCTGAGTTGTATTTGTATCATTTGACGTTGAAACGGCAGTCCAATTATGTTTATTCGTGCATTGGTCATTTTATAGAGGTGGAAAACTCGGACAAGAGTAAGCGACCAAAGGATTTGCAACTTTGTGTTGCGACAGAGACGCATGTTGAGCTGTATGATGTTGCTGGGGGTGATCTTTTGCCACTGGTTGAGATTCCTGTTTTTGCGACGATAATGGGTATGGAATCTTTCCATGTGGAAAACGTTAGACAGTCGTTTCTAGCAATGGTGTCTGATTCTGGGAATTTGACTGTGGCAAAATTTAATAGACGATCGAATTCAGAGATTTATTTGGAAACGTTGGTTAACTATCCTATGACCAGGTCTCAGATACGAAGAATGTCTCCAGCTTCGTATTTAAAAGTTGATACTTTTGGAAGATGCATCTTGGTATCAGCTGTTGAGAAAAATAAGCTTTGTTTTGTGGTTAATGAGACTGGTGACGGATCTGTGATGATACAGTCGCCGCTCGAGGTGGTTAGACCGGATTTTTTAACTTTGGATTTGGTATCTTGCGATGTGCAATATGATAACCCATGTTTCGCGTCGATTGAGGTTGATATCTTGGCAAATAAAAACGATCATCATCTGGTGTTTTATGTTTTGGATTTGGGTTTGAATCATGTTGTGAAGAAAGCTGACTATGTAATAAATGGAGAAGCCAATTTTCTGATGGGATTGCCCGTTTTGTCCAAATATAACATCAATTGTACCGGTGAGAAGGATACACATGATGAAATCAATCCATTTGTGCTTATAGGATTTCAAGGCTACCTTTTGGTTAAAGATATGAGCGGGCTCTTTAGCTTGAAAGTTCAAATCCCAAGACGGACCGAAGAAAGCAGCGAGAAAATTTCGATAATTTCATCTGCTATACAGATACTCAAAAAGAGTTTCTTTATTCTTTTACAATCGAATTTTGGTGACTTGTACCGACTGACCATTGAACCGAATGAAGAAGACAGAAATAGACCCGTTGTTTCGATCTCTTATTTTGACACAATATTTCAGGCAGAAAAGTTACATATTTTCAGAAATGGCTATCTTTTTGCTAATTCAGAGCTGAATGACAACTATCTGTTTCAATTCGATAGCCTGGGCGATGACAATACTGAAATTTTAAGTTCACGAGATCCTAAGGAACAATTATTCTTCAAACCATCAAAGACTTTAAAGAATATCAGCATTGTATCGCATAGAAAAAATCTCAACCCATTATTGACCACTCAAGTAATCAAAGCCAATCCACTTACGATAGCAGCTGGCACAACATCGACAACGAGGCTATTATCAAATGGTGTAAATTTCGAAGAGCAAATCTCCTCGCCGTTGCCGCCGGGAGCTCGGGATCTATGGACGATAAAACCATCTGGTCAGCCCTTCCACAAGCTACTTTTTTTGGGTTTTTTGAAATCGACCATGGTACTCAGAATCGAAGAGGGATCCATTGAGGAGTTGAACCTATCTCAGAATCCATTCAAGCTAAATGGAGATCGAACAGTTTTAGTCGCGACAATGGGTTATCGATCAACTATTCAAGTATGCGAAAATGAACTTCGACAGATTGTGCCAGGCGGAGATGGGATGAACCAATTTTCCTTAAAACTAGAGTGGTTTCCTCCAGCGGGGATTCGAGTTATAACAGCGACCAGTACCGAAACGCAACTTTGCTTAGGTTTATCTAACAACGAACTTGTTTACTTTGAGATAAGCGAGCAGACTGACACTTTACATGAATCACAGAACAGAATAGAAATTGAGGAGCCCATAAGCATCGTGGCAATGAGCACTTCGCGACGAAGCGATTTCCTGGCTGTTGGCACCAAGGACTCTACTGTAAAGATTGTCTCCTTGAAAATGTCAGACACGGAAGACTTTATGGAAGTTGTTTCGATACAGACGCTACTTGCAGCAGTCAACAGCATGAAACTTATAGAGAATAAGGACTTAGAACTGCATATTGGATTACAAAATGGTGTCTACTATCGCTCAAAGATAAATAAGCGTGATGGGCAAATTTATGACGTCAGAACCAAATTCATAGGACCCATGCCAATTGGCCTCTCGTCTCTCAAATCTACATCGCTGAGTTTAGCTTCTGATAAAGAGGATGTTGAGGAAGAAAACGCTGAAGGGAAAGAGACCAGCGCTGGTGACAAATGTCATTGTGTTGTACTTCACTGTACAAAGACCTGGATCAGCTACACCAAAGACGAGCTACTCAATATCCGTCCGGTGCTTTTCTCCGGCCTAAGTGGACTGTCGACTCTATGCGAATTTGTTGCTGAGGAAACCAGTATTAATGTTTGCTGTGCAATCAGCTCGTCTGGCTCTCTAGTGATTGGAAGATTGACGGATTTTGTTTGCAGACAGAAATGGTTTCAAATAACAGACAACACTCTGGAGAAGATTTCAGGCAAGGAAACTGATAAAGAGAATGATAGCAGTAAAGATGCAGAGAGAGTGGAGGGACATGAAAAAGAAGAGAACGAGGACGAAGAAGAGGAGGAAGAAGAAAGCGTCACATTGCAATGGCACGCATATGACAGATCCAAGTTGCTAGCATTTCCAGAAGACAGGGCACTTTTGCTGCAGCTAGAAAGCTCAAGTACTCACGATGGAGCTCGAGTAAGTATAAGCAAGAACCAGCAGCGATATCAAAGCGCTCAAGGTCGTGAAACTTTCAAGACCCTACCGAATATCAATGTCGTCACTGCTTCATTAGTCAAATTTACAAGCAATGTCGATCATCTTGTGATATCATCTAGAGATGGAGTACTCCATACGTTTGAAATCGTGCTTAATAAAGGCAAATGCCAGTTTAACTTGAGAATGATTCATCAAACCGCGATAGAAGACAAGGTATCCGCTATGATTCCTTTTACCGATAAGTTACTAGTTCCTATTTTCGGCAATCTCATTCTCTTTGGGTTAGGTAAAAAGCAGTTGTTGAAGCAATCCATCTCGGAAACTACTCCCTCAATGACCAAAGTTACCGCTCTTGCAAACTGGGGAAACGAACGAATTGCGGTTGGAGATAGTCGTGAATCTGTCACCCTCTTCGTCTTTGATAAAACAAAGAAGTCTTTTGTTCCCATCGCTGATGACACCATTAAAAGACATACGACATCTCTAGCTTTCCTTGATCCTTCGACAGTATTGGGCGGTGATAAGTTTGGTAACATATGGACATTGAGATTGAACAAGGAATATGAAAGCATGATATCAACTTCTCTTCCGCCTGTTATTGAAAGAATGCAACAGCTACCGTCTTTGAAGAGAAAGTCTCCTAATATTATGGAGTGTCCGTTCAAGCTCACTCAAACTAATATGTTCTACATTAACGATATACCGATGGATTTCCACGTTTTACAATCCACTCAGATGTCCGACAGGCCTTCCATAATATATTCCGGGCTGCAGGGAACTATAGGCTGCCTGATTCCACTGCTATCCAAGGCAGAGATAACAAAGTTGAAGGCCATCGAAACTATTATGAGTGAAGCTGATGACAAATTTTACATGAAGCACGAGATGGAGAAGCGAGCAAGTGAGGTCCCTGCAGCTGCGGAGGATACCGAGATTGGAGCTTCGCTTGCAAGTCATAACGGCATCCCTGAGGGTTCATATTCTATCGTTGGCAGGGAACAGTCAAGATACAGAGGCTATTATGCACCGGTAAGAAACGTGATTGACGGTGACCTCTGCGAGAGATTTCTAAATCTCCTCCCAACTGAACAGAGCTTCCTCTGTGCCGAATTAAAGACTTTACAACCTGATACTGTGATCCGAAGTTTAAACGATGTAAGGACTAACTATATCTAAATCAGAGGGTTTCATAGCAATGGTTGAACTTAGTCCATGGGCATTCCTCCACGATACAGCTCTTTAGGTATCAAGCCATTTCCCAAATGTTTAAAGAGTAATGGGAGACTTGGAGGTACAACTTTTCCGAACCACAAGCAATCCACAAGGTATTTTCCCAGCTCATTCTTAGAGGGATAATTATTGTATAAGATAACGTTACCAGCGTATTTGTGACCGCCGATATGTGAAATCAACGCGACATTCTTATTCAATCCCAGGCCTTTCTCTTTAATCACTTTAATCAAATCCTGGCCAATTAGACCACATCTGTCGTCTCTTTGATAGTGTCCACACACCATGATCCAATCCTTTCTGCTTGTCTTATAGTTAAATAGATGCTCATCAAGCTCTGGCGCTTGCAAACTTTCGATCTCTGGTAAACTCTGAACGTTATCAGCGCCTCTTAGATAGTCATTAAAGCTGGGTTTACGATCAACTGATTCTCTCAACCTGCCACCACCTATGAAATGTGCAAAGTTTTCAATCTGTCGCTCATGGATGGCATATAGCCTGTTGTCTGGAAGAACAAATATGTGAGCTATTCGATCACCGTTCGTTTCTAAAGGCTTAATATCGCCCTCAACCATTGCCACAGCATTGATTAGAACACCTGAACCAAATCTTGAATGTTTTAAGTGCTCTTTCAACTTGGAAATCACACTGTATGGCCATTGACCGTTTAATTCAAGCCTACTTTGCCACGCAGTCTTCCATTCTAACCTCTCTGGATCTCTATCTCTCGGGGAAATCACTAATAAATGCTTGTGGTACACTGGAACCTGATTTGGCAGCTCAATTGAGCCATCTAACTGCTTATCATCGGGCAATTTGCCATTCATATCTTGATAATAGCATTCACATTGCGACTTAACCTTAGGATTCGCTCCCAAGAGACCACCAACAACTCTATAATCTCTATGATAGCAAGCCTTCGACCAAATTGCCAACCCAATTCGACGAAACATCTTCATGACGTAGTCTACTACCAGATATCAACGTAAATCAACGTAAATCATCGTAAATCACTGAAAAATTGTACTTTAACTCTTAACTGCCCAATAGAGGGAAACTGTGAAGCCTGCAATGGATTCAGCAACCTGTGGAATCTGTCATGAGAAACCTGCCAAGTATAAATGCCCAAAATGCTGTGTTAAATACTGTTCTTTAGCCTGTTATAAGGACACTGACAGACATAAAGATAATGAGCCCAAAATTGCAGATACCACCGTCGAAGCCACCAGGGATTCAACTAGTGTTGAAGATGAAGATTCATTGCAATTGACACCAGAATTGAAGGAATTGTTGCGTTACAATACGGTTAAATTCCATTTGGGAAAAGTGTACAGAATACTAAAGACCGATGTGGGCGACAACAGCGATGGATCTTGCGCTATGACGACTGATATGAAACGACAGCTAGCTATTGATTATCTGAATACGCTGAGGTATGGTGGAATTCACCATAATGAAGCTATAGAAGAGTTTTGTGAACATTCTTTAAAACTGGTGAACCGTGAGGACTAGGAACTGTATTGATTCAACCAGTAGACTGTTGAGATTCATTATGTATTAAAGATCTAGAATATGTGAAAGAACTGGAACTAGCCGTGCGTTGGAAACAATCTTAAGATTTGGCAAAAATGCGAAAAATGGTAGGTGGATCACACAGAGTCGTCGTCATGGGTCACCTTTTGTGTCCTTCGAATGGTGAAGAAGTTAATTCCCTTGTGTTGGTTGTCCTGCGATACGGTGTTAGCAGCAGCGGTTGAAGTGACATTATTTTGAGCATATGGGTCAGTGGCCACGATGGCGGGTTCTTCTGCTGGTTGATCACTCTTGGAGGAATAGAACCAGTTCTTGGTACCGAGCGGATGAGTCTCTGCAGCGGTTATCTCTTTCGCATGGTTTTTGATCAGATGAGACTTGAATTTTTTGAAGTACTCGTAGAAAGAAGCGGCAGACTCTAGCAGACATAGTGCAACACTTGCCCAAGCGATACCAAACAGGTCTGAGCCGAGACGGGTAGCACGGTGTGCATTCGAGAAAGCGTTTCTTGCCATGACAGATGCCGCTGTTTCTAAAATCACTGCAGTAACGTTGAACAAAGTTCCAACAGTCGTTAAGATAAACACGACTTTAGAGAATCCATAGGAGCACCAAGTACCGATGTAGAGCAGAAACGATACACCGAGTAGGGCTAACGCAATCCAGAAGAAACAGAAAGCGAATCTGGTTAAATAATAAAAGGCGTCCCTATCGGTAATAAATTTATTTGGAACATTGACCTTGGTGCCAAAGTTATCGAGTGGAGAAATCGGATAAGCTGGAGAAAGATGATCTCCACAGTTAGTCGAACCGTTCTCTGTCGAGCAAGCACCCCAGAAAGTCCATCTCGTCAAGTTGGGGGCATTGGGGATACCACTAGTGTCAGCCTGCACCCAGTAAAAATTGCTGATCGGATAACTGTTAGTGCCACCAGATATGATAATGAGAATCAAAAGCAAGGTATTACCAGCATAAAATAACAAAGTAATTAGCCTGAAAAGGCTACGATATAGTCCCGACATGGTTCTGCCTTACTCTTGCCCTGGTTTAAACCTTGTTGCAAAGATAGAGTTCTTTTCTTCAACTGTTAGCTCTTCACCAATTCCTTATTTACCATTTCAAATAAGTAGTAAAAGTTCCAAAACTGGTTTTTGAGGGGCGTTGTCCCGTCCTTTCGATCAGCATTTGAATCGAGTCCCTACCACATATTCTACGCTCGAGGCACAGCACACCGTCTGGCTTTGTCGGTAAAGATCGTAATGTCATCTGTTTACATTTTACCCAAAGTGGCCGTGACCGGTAGAAAAATTTTCAAGCTGGACCACTCTAATCCACACTGGACCTGTGCTGGATCTTTGCCATCGACCCCAGGCTTACTATCCCTCACTCTCTTCTATCTGTCTTAGCTTTTCTCCTACACGCGGTGACAACCGTCGATGTAACCTTTTGTTTCTTGACATGCGGTGACACAGTATCTTTCAATTGTTGTGATCCCATCTGCTCACTCGTCTCGCAATCATCATTCTTCTCTTGATAATTACATGGTACGCTCTTCCACGTCTGTTGTTTTTGCACGCTCCACATAGTCTTCTCGGGCTTTGAATACTCTACGCTCAATGGAGGCGTAGATAACCTAAAAGTTGGAACTTTAACAGTAGCATCACCATCACCACTGGTATCTCCAGCGTTCGTGAAATCAAAATTGTACTTAGTTCCCGTACTCTTTCCTTGTTCTCCATTCCCACCTGCACTTTGATACGAAAGTATCTCATTCCTCTGCTTGATACACCAAAGATGAATATCTTCCACGGACAATCCAGGTTCTTGCTGTAACATAGACAATAGATTCTCGACACATTGCAAATACCCATGATGCTTCAACAACGAGTTCCGCTCATTTGCCACCCGATACAATTTTGTGACCGCATTGGCGGCTATTTTGAATTCTTGCGAAAGTTCCTTATTCAAGGATTCTATCGTCTGATCCGTAGGAGACCTTTCTGGTGGTAAACTAGAATGCAATGAATTTAACTTCTCCATTATTTTAACACCTTTATAATCACCAAACCCCTTATCTCACTCCAACCAAAATCTGTAACAGAAAAGACAAGCAAAAGACAACCTACCAACAACGTTAAACCGATCCCAGAAACACTAAACCCACCAGATCCTCTCAACAACACCTTCTTGATCCAAACTGTCTTGGTGATACCTTTAGATCTCATCATTTCGAGGTCTCCATAACTGCCGTCTAAAATGCTACCTGAAAACATCATCGTATACGAAACCAGGTTACCCGCCTCAAAATTCGTCATCGTCATCGACGGTGAGTTACTCACTTTTTAGGAACGGCGCTACCAAGTCTAGATCAATCCCGGTTACCCGGCTCCTCATGGGATAAGATCTGAAAAATTCAACTAATCGCTATAAACGTCTGTCAAGATACCAGCTTAAACCGCCAAGAAGGCGAATAAGAGCCAAGTTTGTGCTTTATGCTACGGGATTACGGCGATGCCAGTGTTAGTTGCAACGAGATCGACGGTTCTGCGAAGAGACGCGGTCGCGATGTCGATCTGGAGGGGTCGTACGCCAAGAGATTGAAGACAGAGAGTTCGACATCTGCACTACTGACACCTGCTATGTTGACACCGGCAGCTACGCCGGCGTACGCCGGAGTAGCGGAGACCGTGTCGTCTCCGTACTCGGAGACGGAGGAATATATGCTTCGTGGTTACTACGAGGACGAGCTTGTAGAAAGCAACAGGACGTGCATTGAGTCTGTCCAGTACAGTCTGTACGACTTGACGCCCGAAGAGCTGGAAGGCGAGAGCAACAGACGCGATAACGATCACGAGAGTTGTACGGCCGCTAATGCAACGATTTACGAGGATTCATACGATATAGATATGTGATAGAGATTTAACTAGGATAGAACAGCACATCGGAGCCATTGTCACTTAATGGTCAATCGAACTTGTTATTCTGGTTAATTTTGGTGTAAGTTGTAAAAAAATCTCCCGGGGGCGATTCGAACGCCCGATCTCAAGATTACTTTAACAGTTACAGTCTTGCGCCTTAAACCAACTTGGCTACCGAGAGGAAACTTGAGATATCAAGTTAAAAAAATGAAAATGGTATATGCGCCAAACAGATTTTTAGAATGTAGCCAAAACCGTTGAGATTGGGGTTATTTGAGCGTCAGTGATAGACTATTTAGCAATTGAGAGGTTGGTAATGTGATCTGGAGTTAATTGGCTGTATTCAGTTGAGGTGTCGTGTTATGAAGATGCCGTGTTCTTGAAATGTATCGCTTAGACACCAAGAGATAGAAACTTAATCAATGAGTCGCGGGAAGTTGGTGTTGTTTGAAGGTTTGGATCGCACTGGAAAGACCACCCAATCCGATATACTAGTTGAAAGATTACAACCCGATGTTACGCTAATCAAGTTTCCTGAAAGGTCGACTGAAATTGGTGCCCTGATCGACAGGTATCTCAAGGACAAGACATTCGAATTACCAGACCAGGCTGTACATCTTCTGTTTTCTGCTAACAGATGGGAAATGGCCGAGAGAATCAAACAGCTCTTGCTACAAGGAACGCATGTGGTTCTCGATAGATACGTCTACTCGGGCATCGCTTATTCTGCAGCCAAGCATACTGATAAAATGGACAGATCCTGGTGTTTACAACCTGACAGGGGACTCCCAAGGCCTGATCTAACTATATTCCTGACCAGCGACGACGCAGAGAATGAACTTCGAGCAGGATTTGGCGAAGAAAGATACGAGAAATCCGAGTTCCAGCAAGAGGTCAAGAGACAATTCATAGAGGTTTTCAAAGCCTTAGAAGACAATTCCCAAGAGCAAAATCTCGTACAAATAATTAACATTACAGGCAAATCCGTGGAACAAGTCGCGAACGAAGTTTGGGAATTAACCGAGCCCGTTGTCAGGGCGCCAACAGACTCAAAAAACACTGAAATCCTTTATTTCTAACGCTACGCTGCATTAATCGAGTCTATCTAAGATACTAAACCTTTCCAATAACAGGTCCTTTGATATTTCCTGTATTTCACCACCCAAGAACATCTCATCCATCACCATATAAGCCCTATAAAAATGGAAGACGATATCAAGCTCACACACATTCCCATAAAATGCATCCAGTACTTCCACGAACAGATGAATTTGTGACAGATATATAGATTCTTCATCTTGCACATCTATACCCATAACAAAGTATAACCCAGCATATCGCTTGTATACAAGCTTAGTGAACTCTGAAAGCTCTACAAAATTGCTTTGATGTCTATGATCTCGAGATGATATAAGTCTGTATATCTGTACAATCATATCCTGGGTCTTTTGTGAGTTCAATTGACATCTTTCAAAGTATCTTACAAGTCTAACCACTCCCTGCTTATTAAAGCATAGGATGAATTGAATTGCCATTGCTGCCAGGCTATTCCAACGGTTAACAGAGGCTATATGGGACCATTTGTTTAAACTAGTGGTTTACAGTGTATAGTAAGGTTCGGACTAGGTGGAATTTTATAGGACAGTATACAAGAGTTTGAAATGGAATAGGATGAATAAAGCCAGCTGAGATCTATGACTTCTGATAGTGACAATCAATTACGATTCCGGTGTTTGCATGTTGGAACTTCTAGCGAGATTAAAGGGAACTTTATCAGGTTACCAAGCCATATAGTAGAGGTGCTTGAAAATACTGGCGTTACGATTCAAGAGATTGGGATATCGATATTTCAAAATGGTAGAAATGTTGTTCATGTTGGTTGGGACGGGTATGAGTCTCGGTCAAAGAGTGGTGAAACCGCGGTTGAGATTAATCCTGTGTTGGCGCAAAGTATGGGACTGTCAATCGGTTCTGTAGTGGATATTACTGTTGGCAGGTATGGGGATACAAGAATTGCAGACGAAGTTTATGTGGAACCTGAAAGTAGCGATGATTGGGAGATTATTGAGACCCATAGCGAGTTTTTTCAAGAAGAAATGCTTCATCAAACTAGAATAGTGGCTATTGATGAGATTCTTTTCTGCTATGTTGATAACGTAACGTGCAGATTTAAGGTTAAGAAGATTGTACCTGGGTCATTGAAATCTGCAAGAATTAATAATGGGTCACTTGTAGTGGTTGCTCCTCGAGTCGCGGCTTCGAGAGTGCAAAAGACCCAGGTAGATGCGAAGAGTTTGCCCGTGAACCCATGTGGTGAGCAAGCAAGTCGGCCAGAAGTGGTGGTCAAGAGGAGTTTGTACAGTTTTGGTGGGAAAAATGATCAAAATATGCGTATCGGTGTAAATTCAAGAGAGATGAAATCGCAATTCTCGTTTGTTTCAATTCTGCATAATGCATTGGATATTAAGCATCAAGCGAAGCATGATAAGCAAGAGGGGAACGTTAAGATTGCCAGGAAAATTGCAGTTGCCGTTGAAGGCCGCGATGACATTCCCAAAGGACATGTGGCGATGACGCCGATTGTTTGGGACGCCCTATGGTTTCAACCCCAGAATGGATGTAAGGTGGTTGTCGAGTTCCTAAAACAGGTGGAGCATGATACAGCTGATAGTCAGATTATGGTTGTATTGCGTCCTTTTGCTAAGAACGATAAAGCAAAACCGATGACCAGAGCTGAAAAGCAGAAAGAATCGAGAGAATCACAAGAAGACAAAGCTATGCCCCGATCTATTGTAGAAATAACACAGAAGTTCAAAGATGGTCCTTTAACCGACAAAATGGCCCTGCAAAAAGAGCAGCTTTTCCTGGAAATTATTGATGAAAATACTGGTAGACACATACCATATGTAAGATGTGTCAAACCTAAAGAAGTGAAATGGAGTTTTAAAGCGACTCATGAAGCTACCATCTCTTTTTTACCGCTCATGCACCAGGGTGGGCTTGATACAACAAGAATACATGATTTCTTGCCGAATGAAGTGACAAAACAAATTATGGAGTACTTGTTGATGCCGGTTGCAGCTTCCAGTGCGGTGGTTTTAACGGCCGGAGCAGGAATGGGCAAAACGACCGTTTTGAAGGAATTGACTTTAGATTTGATGTCGAACCATGCAAGATATGTCAACTACATTGACTGCAATATACTCTCTGATACCGAGAATCTGGGAAAAATGAAGCAGTTTATGCAAGAGCTTTGCTCCCAGTGCTATTGGCACCGACCTTCGGTAATACTTCTCGATAATGCGGAGAGTTTGTTCCCCAGCAATAAGACGGACGACCCTCAGCAACAGGCATTGCAGCAAAATGGTTCTTTAACAGCTACAAAATTGGCATTGTATTTCATCAATCTCGTCGAGAGCATAAGCAAGAAAAGCTCCGGAGCCATCCGTGTTGTTCTTACTGCTCCCGATAAGTCTCAGCTGAACAACTTACTTTACGACAAGCATTTCATATGCCAATCTTTCAAAAAGAATCCACCCAGTGTTGATGAGAGGGTTAAGTTGATCGAATTCTTCATCAAGAATCTGGATGATAAGCTGCAATTAAGCGATCAAGTACAGTATCGTGACATTGCCTTGGAGACTGATTGTTATTCACCTTTAGATCTTCGAATTCTAGTCGATAAGCTTCTCCATGAATCCATAACCAAGATGGATCTAAACGATGGCAGCATAATGCTTGACAAAGAAACGTATATGGATACACTGAAGACGTTCTCACCAACCTCTTTGCGAGGCGTCAAATTAACCCGGAGTACAGGTATTATCTGGAACAATATAGGTGCCCTTAAGGGTCCCAAGAGAGTGTTGTTAGAGACGTTAGAGTGGCCCACAAAGTATGCGCCCATATTTCAAAACTGCCCACTACAGTTGAGATCTGGTATACTGCTATACGGGTATCCCGGTTGCGGAAAGACGTTGCTAGCGAGCGCTGTGGCGCAGCAATGCGGTCTAAACTTCATCACAGTGAATGGTCCAGAAATTTTGAACAAATACATCGGAGCAAGCGAACAAAACGTACGAGAACTCTTTGAACGTGCTCAATCAGTGAAACCCTGCATTCTATTCTTCGACGAATTCGACTCTATCGCCCCCAAGAGAGGTCATGACTCTACGGGCGTCACTGACCGTATCGTCAACCAACTCCTAACCCAAATGGACGGCGTCGAGGGACTCGACGGCGTCTACGTTCTTGCCGCCACCAGCAGACCCGACCTTATCGACTCAGCTCTTCTAAGACCAGGAAGAATCGACAAAAGCGTCCTCTGCAACATCCCAGACCACAATGACCGCCTCGACATCCTACAATCAATCACTTCCACCGGACAAATGAACCTCGAACCCAATACCGATCTAACCCCAATAGCCAACAATACTACAGGCTACTCAGGAGCAGATCTACAAGGTCTATGCTACAATGCCTACTTGAAATCCGTTCACAGAGAGCTACAATCCCAAACAACTACAACACAAGATTCCAATTCCAACCTCACTCAACCGGAATACACCATAATAAACGCTAAAAATGACAAAACTCTACCAAACTTCTCCAACGAAATCCAAGATCAAAACCCACAAAACTACAAAACCGCCAAGAATATAACCATCACACTACAAGATCTAATACAAGCATGCCAAGAGACAAAACCCAGTATATCCGCCTCCGAATACAAAAAATTACAAAAAATCTACATTAAATTCCAATCTGACAGAGAAGGTGATATGATCGATACTGAAACCTCTAGTGAAGTCGGCACAAGAATATCTTTAATGTGAATTCAAAGTGTCACAATCCATTTCTCTGTCGTTTCTCCTCGTGGGCCTTATTGCCGGTCAAGTTTTTCTTAACGTACAAAGCGATCTGAAAGATAACCGTGGGAATTCTTCAAAGCCGTTGATGGCTGAAGCAGTTAAGCATTGAATAGCCACTTAGGAGGTGTTGATCTGGTTTTGTGAGTTTTATCTTCACTCTAAGAGCTCATATACTGAAATTCATTGATTCGTTCTGGTTGCTTAGTGCAACAGTTATCGTTTTTCGCCTGGCTGCTTGACTGAAAAAATTAGTTTCTTGGCAAAATATCGCCAATTACTGGAGAAGAGAGGTGAAATAGTGGGAAATTGGTGGTTTGCAAGGTATTCAATTGATTTAGGAAATTGTTACGAGTGGGACGGAGATGACTAATCAGCCCGGTCATCAACAGAATCCTCATAGGACAGGTTCTTTACTTTCATTTAAGAAGTTGGGGAAGAAATTATTAAGTGGGAAGGGTCATGGTGATGATAGTAGTTCTGAAGTTGAAAATGTGGGTAAAAAAACCAATACACATCATCTAACTGGGTCGAGACCTAAATCATCGTCTCCAGGTAGTCATCAAAAGTCGTCGTTATTGTTCCATAGAAACAAATCGACTGCGAATGTGAATAGCGGACATGCGGTTTTGGCTTCGCCAAGGTCTTCTGCTTCAATAAGCAATATGGTTGCTCATAGTCATAATCCATTTACCGCGGCACATGCGTCTGATGTTTTGGGCACTGGTACTGGGATTGCATCTCCGAGAGGCAATGGAACACATCATTCGATCCATCGTAAAGGGTCGAATAATTTTGCAAATCATCTGCTGAGTAACGAGAATATTATCTATAACCCGTATGGATTGAATTCACCAAAGAATGTGGGCCGCGCTGGCAGCAGGCCGGGCACAGCGAATGGTTCTAATGAGAATATCGACTTTAGTTTCTATCTGCATGATGGTAATACCAAGATTAGAATGTTGCCGCTACCGATTGCGGATCCGAACGATTATCTGCCGGAAGAGATGAAGCAAGTGAGCATTCATTTGAGCGACAATTTTGTCTTTGACAGTGAGAACAAGGCTTTGGGTTCAGGTGGATCAAGCGAAGTGAGGAAAGTGAGGTCTGCGTATCGACAGAAGGATGTGTATGCATTGAAGAAACTTAATATGATTTACGATGAGACCGCGGAGAAATTCTACAAGAGATGTTCCAAGGAGTTTATTATCGCCAAGCATTTGAGCCGAAGTATCCACATAACCAACACGTACTACTTGGTCAAAGTACCCACAACAACGTACACAACTAGGGGCTGGGGTTTCATCATGGAGATTTGCGTCAAGGATCTGTTCCAGCTCATGGAGCGCCCCGCATGGAGATCTGTACCGTTGGGCGAGAAATTCTGCCTGTTTAAGCAGGTAGCACAGGGTATCAAATTCTGTCACGACAACGGCATAGCGCATCGTGATCTGAAACCCGAGAATGTGCTCATGTCCCGAGACGGTGTGTGCAAACTGACCGACTTCGGCATCTCAGACTGGTACCATGAAGAGCCGCAGAACTTCGACAGCCCCGTGAAGAAATGCGAAGGTATGATCGGCTCGCCGCCATATACGCCCCCAGAAGTGATGGTATATGACTCCAAGAAACACTACCCGGAGAGCGCGCAGAAACCGTACAACCCGCTTAAGATGGATTCGTACGCGCTCGGTATGATCCTGATCGCTCTCGTAAACAACACGTTGCCGTTCTTCGAATCGTGCAACACGGACTCGCGGTTCAGAGACTACGAACTCTCGTACGACAACTACATGAACCACCAGAATCCGCATTTCAGAGACAAGGGCTACTACAAGGCCGGGCCCGGTGCAGAGTATACATTAGCGCGCAATTTCAAGAGCACAGAAGCGTCGCGAGTCGCCTGGCGACTCGCAGACCCGAACCCGGAAACACGCTACACTATCGAAGACCTTTACGCAGACCCCTGGTTCCAGAGCGTCGAGACCTGCATCGATCCCTGCGCCGACCACGTTTTCAAAGCACCCGAAATCCGCAAAACCTCCTCGGACAACGGCTCGGGTTTCTACATCAGTGAACAACCCTCCAAAGAGGACGTCGACCAGATCCCAGACCCAACGCTCCAACACACCTCCAATCCATTCACTACTGCAAAACCCAAACCACGTTCCATGGTCGACATCGCCCAATCACCCAACCCGAGACCGGACATCGCCGCCAAAGTACCCTCGCGCGTCGCCGAAGACGCGGAAGACACTGAGACCCCTCCAGAACCCCGTCACGATCCAGAACCACTCAAAAAGGAACTACAAAACCTCTCGCTCGACAACACCGGCTCCTCTACCGCTTCGCTCAGAAGCCAGACAAGCGGCGCGAGCCACGCAAAACCAAAGACAAAACGAAAGCGCGTTATACACAACCACATGGACATGCCAACCACATTGAATTCATCCTCATCCACCAGATCCTTCTCCTAGCACCATCAAGCACCATCAACCGCTAACCAGCCCAAATGGAAAGACCCGTTACCCTCTCCAACCCGTGCAAAACGACCATTTTCTATCATCACGATATTTTTTGACCCGGAAACCACCAACTGGGACTGTCAGGAGGCAGCAAAGCAGCATTGGACGAAGGAATAAGAGAGGCAGGATCAACAAGAACAGTTCCACACGTGGATATCACGTTTTTGAGTGGGATAAGCAACTATAACTAGTGAAGTGATGAGTAGCAGGGTTGGTAAGAGGTCCCATGAGGTTGTAGAGGCCGTGGAGCTCAAGAGACAGAAACCGGACGAGGGGAACATTGATGCAGCGTTATTGAACGAAGTTGGTGACGAAGGTCCCGATGAGCAGCATCAGGAACATGATCAGGATGAGCAGTATGACGCGACCGCTGTCGCGGTCGCGTCTGCTGCTTATAGTGACCTTATTCAGCATCCGGGCGAGGAAAAGCACGGACGGCGTAGATTGAAAAGCAGACGGGGCGACGAAGAGGATGATCTGGATGAGGAGGAAGAAGAAGAAGAGTTGGATGACCATATCAAGGATCCGGACCATATTCCGGAGCCTGAAAACGAACACAAGGCGTTATTGGCGGGCGAGGACGAGGATGAGGACGAAGAAGAGGCTAAGAAACTATTTGGAGCGGCTGCGACGGGTCGTCGCGGCCGCAAATTAGCACCAATGACCGGATCTGAAGAGTGGAAAAGACAACGTAAGGATTCGCACAAAGAAGTTGAACGAAGACGTCGTGAAAATATCAATACTGCGATTAACAAACTCAGCGAATTGCTCCCGGTCAAGGAATCCAGCAAAGCTGCGATCCTTGCACGCGCTGCAGAGTATATTCAAAAACTGAAAGAAACCGAGAGTGCCAATATCGATAAATGGACGTTGCAAAAGCTCCTGAGCGAACAAAACCAGTCTAGACTCACCAGCGCCAACGAACGGCTACAGGATGAACTGGGTAAGGCCTACAAGGAGATTGAACAACTAAAGAATGCCCTCAAACAAGCGGGACTCTCCTACGATCTACAGGACCACCAAAAGCAGCCTCAGGACGGTCTTGAAAACTAGTTATCTAATCTATTCCGATATGTAATCACTATCTAACCCAGGTAAACCGCGCTGTTGCGGCCACGGATACGAAGACGTTGTAGACGTTGTCTTGACGCAAGAATGTACCCAGATGGTGGTTGTCGATCTCGGAGTCACAGTATATATACATCTCTTGAAGAGTAACGCACGTTCTTGGCAAATTAGCCACATGGGAGTCTAATTTGCACTTGGCATTGCTCGTATACATGACAGAACTACTGTTCAAGCTAGGGTCTCGTAGAGTGAGTAAATCGTCCTTGCGCAAGTTCAGCAGACTGTTGGTGCTGGCAACGGTATCGTTGCTGGTGTACTGGCAGGTCTCTGGAAGAGCTGTGGACCCAACGTTCGTCGGTGAGAGGACTGACGAGCGGTTGGCACTCGAGATCTATCGTAAGTACCGGTTCGAGACCGGGAACTCGTGGATAGACTCGTATTCGCTGCAACGGAACCTGTTGCAGGTTCGGAAGGGCCCTCACCGGGGATCGAAGGTTGGTAGTATCGATGAGTTGGCGTTCTATGATAGCGATCCACGTCTGACGTGGACTGTGTACCTGGATTACTTCATGAGAGAGGATGTGGAGATAGAGTTCTCCTGGTACGATTGGGGGGACTTTGGGGACTTGAATAAGCTGTTGTCGGTGGAGAAGACGGTGTTGAACTGTTCAGTGGTGTTTGGGAAGCATTTTGATGTGAACTTTCTGCGTGAAGTAGAGGCTGAGGTGGGAGACGTGTTGTTCCTCAGCGAAAGGGCTTGTTATGACGACGAGAAGTGGTATAGGAAGCAGCAACTGCTGCGGAACAGGGCCGGAGATCCTCCGAGCGACCTTTCTGGGTTCTGCGAGGCTAGAAGCCCTGGGAGGTTCCAGTTGCCCTTTGAGGTGGCTCAGTTGCATGAGGGCGTGCGGCCAGAAGTGTTTACGTTGCAGGCCAGGTCGCATCTGCTTTCGCATGTGGCGCAGCCGGTTTCTTTAGCGGTGATGGAGCGGGATATCGGCTGCTACCGGCTGGGCGTTGATCAGGACCGTCGTGGAAACTTAGTGCAGTCGGGACTGCTGGCGAGATACTTGGAGGAACATGAATCCGAATTGGATGTAGATGGCGACATCAAATTCGACCATTTGGCTGCTTACGAGAGGTTTCTCAACAGTCCGGTCTCTTCAGGGCTTAAAATCGAGATCCCTGGGACTAACCGCGAGATCACTGAGCAAGAGATGGTCTCGTTGTCGCCAGATGACTTTGAAGTGGATGTGAGAGAGATTATAGACGAATTGAGACGTTTAAAGGCCCAAGATATGCTCTCGAACCATGAATTGCGATATCTAGAGAGTCTTGAACATTCTATCGGTGTCTCGCCTTGGCTCGCGAGCAAGTACTTTCCTGAAGCTGAAAGGATCAAGGACCTCAATGGCATGGGCAGCCATCGCGATCTAAGGTTCTTTAAAGATGCGCTGATTTGGGACCCGGAAGAATACAACGCGAGACTGAACTCTTTGATTAGGAATTGGCTCAAATTCACGAGAGCTAACGGTTTAATCAGTTGGATTGCTCATGGATCCGCCTACGGTCACCTGTACAACGGTCAAAGGTTCCCGTGGGACAACGATTACGACGTTCAAATGCCAATTAAGCACTTACACTTGCTGAGCAGATATTTCAACCAGAGTTTGATCCTGGAAGACCCCAGAGAGGGCAACGGCAAGTTTCTTCTTGACGTTGGTGACTCGATCACCGTGAGAATCCCCGGCAATGGTCGTAACTGCATTGACGCTCGGTTTATCGACATCGATTCTGGACTGTACGTCGATATCACTGGATTGAGCGTATCTTCGAGTCCCATCCATTCTAATTTCAAGAGTTTCTACGATGCGAGAGCCCCGTCAGTAGATTTGAAGAGCAAATTGAAAGGATTCGAATTACCTGAGCGTGGTGAGGGACTCAATGCGCTCGACATCAACCAGCTCGCCGATTATGTCGCATCGCATTCTCAGCTTTTCCAGAGGGACCAGATAAAGGACGTAAATAATGGTCAGCGGGCGGAAAGGCAGATTCAGTTTAAGGATACTGTTTTACAGCATGGCCTCACGCCCACGGAACGTTACATCGTGAATCGGGAACTTCAAATTTATAACTGCAGGAACGATCACTTTGTATCGCTGGAATTACTCTCTCCGTTGCAGAGTTCGCTATTTCATGGCGCCCCAGCTTTCTTCCCCAGTCATAACCTAGCTGTGTTGAGAAATGAGTACAATGTGCCGGCCATGTACGGATTTCATCTCTTTGAGGGCAAAGCTTTCCTGCCTGCACTGCACTCCTGGTTCATGTACAATGTTTTGCTGGACTTTACCAAGATAAATGACAAGTATCCAAAACTGGAGAAACTGAAGGGCACTGTCAGCGATGTGGAGATTGAAGACACAGAGATAATATTTAAGAACATGTTGCAGTTGGATCTCATCGAGCTTTTCGCTATCCATTATACAAGCTTCGATGTTACCGCTTATAGAGTCAAAGAACTGGAAATTCAGTATGATGAAACCATAGACAGGAGTGAAAGGCAACGCTTACTACATATTCTTTGGACTCAAGTAAGGCCAAAAATCTCATCGCCCGCCAAGGACCCAGTGATATTTAATCATGAGAGAAATCAATGGCGTGAAATGGTTGCACTATTGGGGAAGCGGAAAAGCCAAGAAATTCAAGCAACAGTAGAGCAAGAAATGCTCCAGCAATTATCGTTGGAAGCTCAAAAAATGTATCGTCGTGAGCTGTCGTTGTTTCAAATTCGCAATCCATCCGGAGAGCTGACGGACGATCTCAACACAATCGTTAGAGCTCTTCCCAGTGCAAACGTCATTTTCAAAGAAGAGCCTGACATTTGAACCATACGAGTAAGGACAATCATGAACTTGCAAGAGCATCATTTTTTTACCAGTCATTAACCATTAGCATACATCAATTCTGCCTGTATATAAGCGCAAGATCCATTATAGACTACCTAGTAACTTCAAATGTCACATCGCGCAATAGGACGCCCTCGAGACCTTTGCCTAAGTTACCGAGTAATTCTACACTCTTGTTGAGAGAGTCGATGTCGGTTTCCACATCGGCAAACTTGCCATTAAATTTGTATATTCCCGAGCTGCCAGCAAATACGGTATTAGCATCTTCTATCCCACATCTGTTGCCCATCAGAACGATGGCGTTTCTATTACGGAATTCCCATTGTGATGTGAGACTGGCGCCCATATACGACTTTCGTTTCCCTTTGTCAGCAACCAAAGGCTCCAGTGATCTTGCCAGCCAGCTTGATCTTTGCTTCAGCGCCAAGAAGGGCATGAATCGCAAGATCCAGTAATTGACGTTTGACATGTCGGGCTTGTCCAATTCGTTATATTCACTCTCAGAAGAAACAGACTCTCTTCCTATACGTGGAGTCACATCTGAATTGTTTAAATTGAACTGATAGTTTCCTTGAGAGCCGCAAGCCGGAATGCCCTCTTTCTTGATCGCTTCTTGGATAGCCTCTAGCTTAGCGCTAGCGGCGGTTGCCGGTTCAGAGTTCTTGGTAACGGAGGCTGAATGCAGCCAGGCCATGGGACATATGATCAGCTCGTTCCTCTGGTCGATATTATAAGTAGCAAACTCAAAATCGTAAAATGGTGCTTCAAACTTGTAAGGACTCAGGTCCATACATATTCCGAACCCTGTCCTCAGAGTGACATCCTCCAATTCACTGGAATCCTCTGAAACGTTACGTGCCCTGTTTTTGAAGTGCAATGGGAAGCTTTGAAAACCCAGAGGATTCTCTTGACAGCCCCAGTCATCGTCTGTGTAGTACAGAAATGACTTCCTGTAGTTAAAGACCTGCTGTCCAGTAGGGTCTGTTACAGCAGCTGAATTGTATAGAACCGGTTCAACATCCTGGTCGTCCCTCTCAGGGTACCCAATGACTGTATAGCATTTGAATAGTCTAGAGACCTCTTTAGCCAAGTTTATGGAAGGACCCTCGTTCCTGACGCTGGTATACGGTAAGATATGCTCTCTAGAATGGAAATTATAACCTGTGAGGGCAAATTCCGGGAACAACACCAGATCCGGGGCTTTATCTTTGGAGATCGACTCTCTCAGCCTGTGTACCAGCTCCCAAGCTCTCTCGATATTCTGCTTCACCTGTCCAATCTGCGGATTCAACTGTACTATAGCGATTCTCAGGCTCACACTGAGCGTTCTGGCCGAATTCGACATGCTAAACATCAGTTTAAGTCCCATCTTAAAGTATCTACATTACAACCAACACAACTAACTTCAACATCGCAACATGGAAAACAGCACCAAAACCCATCAAACCCCCAGCGATAACGTTCCAGACACCTTCATGACCAACAAGAACAATTCCATCTTTGCTCCAGGCTACAACAGGCTTCAAACGACGATCCTCGACCGATCCTACGAATCAACAAGAATCGACCCAAGAGAACTATCAGTGACACCAAAACAGACCGAACCACTCCCCAATGCAACCGAACCGCCCGTTCACACACTCCAGACGGATCAATCGCACTCACAGGACCTACAACCGGCACCGATCACCGAAGTTTTCGACCCCAAGAATCAGCTCACTTCGCTTATAAAGAACGCTAAATTGAACGAACAAGCCATCACTGCAAGAAACGAACGCATTAGACGATCTAAACACGAATCCAGGACCCGCTACGGTTGGTGAATCTCGTCTTCTTCATGCTACTCATCGCATTTGGTAGCGCCGTACGTCGTTTTGCACGAATGGCTTTAAAAGTTTCAATACTTTTAGATGTCAAGCTCATCGCGAAGATCACCAACTAGAAACAAGACATTGTGTGAGCTAGGATGTCTGTTGTCGGTTCTTTGATCTTCTGTGTAGATTGCGGCAATCTGCTGAGCAATCCCAGTGCGGTTCCGGGGTCTCAAATAGAATGTGACGTGTGTCGTGCGACGTATCCGAAATCACAGTTCTCGAACTTGAAAGTGGTTACAACGACCGCTGAGGATGCGTTCCCCTCTGCGCTGCGCGCGAAACGATCGGTCGTCAAGACTTCGCTTAAGAAAGATGAACTGGAAGCGGGCGCGACGATCAAGGAAAAATGTCCCAAATGCGATAACGAAGAGATGCATTATCACACATTACAACTACGATCTGCAGATGAAGGTGCAACAGTGTTCTACACCTGCACAGCCTGCGGTTACAAATTCAGAACTAACAACTAAGCAAAACACAGGGCAAGTTGAAGGTGAATCCTGGCTCCAGCGTGTGGTTACAATTTGGAACTAACAACTAAGCTGGGAAGAGACGGGAAATCGTCTAATTGAAGTTAAATCCCATATATATAGAGAATTATCGAATGAATATCATAATATACTAATACCGAGTTACTCAAAATTTGTTATCGTTATTGACGGTCTTGAGTTCTCGTTACCCTGATCAACCACTCAGTTCGTAGACAGTGATTACTCAAATATGCTCGCATTTTGTACGAAAATGCTCGGAACGGCGCTACCAAGTTAAATCGAGGCCGTTACCCGGCGTTTGTGTCGTACAAAGTGACAAGTTGAAAAATTTGGCTAAAATAGTGGCAATTAGTATGGTTGATGAGATAGAAGAGTGTCAAGATGATGGTAAATAGACGGTTTTAGAAGGGTATTTGACGTTATTGAGAGTGTTGGAGATGGTACAGGTACCGGGACAGATGATGGAGATGCCAGATATGTCTAATGCTATTATGGCGCAGGATGAAATGGGTAGACCTTTTATTATTGTGAGGGATCAGGGCAGTAAGAAGAGACAGCATGGGTTAGAGGCCAAGAAATCGCATATTTTGGCTGCGAGATCTGTGGCGTCGATTATAAGGACGTCGCTGGGGCCTCGTGGGCTGGACAAGATTTTGATCTCGCCGGATGGAGAGATAACGATTACGAACGATGGAGCGACGATTTTGTGTCAAATGGAGTTGGATAATGAGATTGCCAAGTTATTGGTGCAATTGTCGAAATCGCAGGATGATGAGATTGGTGATGGGACCACTGGGGTGGTTGTTTTGGCGAGCGCGTTGTTGGATCAGGCATTAGAGCTTATCGAGAAGGGTATACATCCGATTAAGATCGCCAATGGATTTGATGAGGCGGCCAAAGTGGCGGCTCAGAGACTGGAAGAGCAGGCGGATGATGTGGCGGGTGATGAGACATCATTTAAAGAATACTTGTTTAGGGCCGCAAAGACGTCGCTGGGATCAAAGATTGTGTCAAAGGATCACGATAAGTTTGCTCAGATGGCCGTAGATGCCGTGTTGCGGGTACTGGATGAAGAACGGAAGGATGTGGATTTTGAATTGATTAAATTGGAGGGCCGTGTGGGTGGTTCTTTAAGGGACTCTAAATTGATCGATGGTGTCATATTGGATAAGGATTTCTCGCATCCGCAGATGCCCAAGGAAGTGGTTCCGGTAGAGGGTCAAAATGAGCTAAAACTTGCAATTTTAACCTGTCCGTTTGAGCCACCAAAGCCAAAGACAAAGCACAAGCTCGATATTTCATCCGTGGAAGAATATCAGAAGCTGCAGAATTACGAACAGGATAAATTTAAAGAGATGATAGAGAATATCAAGAGAGTGGGCGCGGATGTGGTCATATGTCAATGGGGGTTTGATGACGAGGCTAATCACCTGCTATTACAAAATAATTTACCAGCGGTGAGATGGGTCGGTGGTCAGGAGTTGGAATTAATTGCGATTGCAACTCATGGACGCATCGTTCCACGTTTCCAAGATTTATCAACCGAAAAGCTAGGAAAATGTGGCAGAATTTACGAGATGGAATTTGGTACTACAAAGGACCGTATGCTAGTTATAGAACAATGTTCAGACGCAAAGACTGTCACATGCTTCATTCGTGGTTCAAATAAGATGATTGTGGATGAGGCTAAACGTGCCCTTCACGATGCATTGTGCGTTGTTCGCAATCTAGTTAAAGATTCCCGTGTCGTTTACGGCGGTGGTGCCGCTGAAGTTGCCATGTCTATTGCAGTCTCCGAGGAAGCTGACAGACAACGTGGAATCGATCAATATGCATTCCGTGCCTTTGCGCAAGCTTTGGATACCATCCCAATGACTTTGGCAGAAAATTCTGGCTTGGACCCAATTGACACATTGACGCTACTGAAGAGCAAACAGATAAAGGAAAATTCATCTCTGATTGGTGTGGACTGTCTAAGTAAGGGAAGCAATGATATGAAAGAACTATTTGTGGTCGATCCATTCATCGGCAAGAAACAACAGATCATGTTGGCAACACAGCTTTGTAGAATGATTTTGAAAATCGATAATGTCATTATAAGTGGGAAGGACGAATATTGAACATAATAGATCTAGCGATATTACATAGTTCTGGTTTTAAACCAAAGTCTTTTTCTCTATCTGAAGTACAACTGATGTATTCATCTACATGAATTGATGGTGACTATTTAAGATAAAATCTTTAAACCATGTTGAACAGACTGAAATTTCTGACAATTTCAGGTCCAATCTCTTCGTAATCCTTCTTTGTATGGCAATAACTTTTAAATTCTGCAGTTTGAGCTAGTAGCGAACCACCAAACCAAACGGCATTTCTTTGTTTTCTGTGGGAGATGACCTGTACATCTACACCAGTTGATTTAGTACCGCTCAAATATTCGCTTTGCGCAATTCTGTTGTTTACTATGGACTTCAAATCTCTTTGTAAACGACGGCCGAAATCTTTGAACATTGTAGAGCCACCTGAAAGGACGATATTGCTGTACAGGCTTTTACGGACGTCGATTGGACAGGCTTGGATTGTCTGATCTACTGTAGTGGGCAACGGCGTTAAAAAGTCCGAAGAGGCGATCTCTGGGTTAAAGAAAATTTCAGGAGCCATGAACCTTTCACATCCGACATCAACTACTTTCCTTCTGGTCTTTTCCTGGTTTTCCACTACAAATTGAGCGAACTTCTCTGGGTCTCTATCAAATTTGTTAAATTCTTTGACAATGTCAGGACACACATAGCAGTATTCCTGTTTGATACGTTCCGCTGTCCTTAAAGATGTGTCTTCTTCGCCACGTTCTCTGAGCAGGGACTGGATGAATAAAGTAATATCTCTTCCTGCAATTGGAATATTCTTGATTGCTGATCCGATGACATAACCTTCAGCCACCGGAATGACATGCGTAACACCATCACCAGAATCAATCACAGTACCGGTTAACGATCTGTCAACGACTTTTGATGATGTCCATGAAGCCGCAAGAGCTAAGACTGCCTGAACAGCAATATACAGACCAGCGCAGTTGAAGGATTCAAAGAAAATCTCTGCTACTTGTTCCCTATTTTCTGGCGGATTCAAAGGCGGTTCTGTCAATAGAAAGTAATGATCCTCTGGTTCTGTTCTCAAATACTTGAAGATAGAATTTTCCCAAAATCTCTCCATATGGTCCCAATTCTCCACTTGACCATGCTTAATCGGATAACTCAAACCGTAGGATGGACCCTGTGCTGCGATCAGGGCCTCATTTCCAATATAAAAGTCCAAATCCTCTGTTCCTCTTTTCCCAGCTAAATTATTAGACATTAAAAGAGATCCCGCATTCAAATTATTAAACGCCGTCGCAGACGTTGCATTCCCGAAATACGGATTCCCACTCGAACTAGCGTTTCCCGTACTAGAAAGTCCGCTCGCTCCCGATACTGCATTAGAACTCGACTTCTTAGTACTAGAAGGTTGTGCTGTAGCGATCGCAGTGGGAAAAACCCATGAAGGAGAGTCGTTACCGGCAAAACCTAGCTTGGTTAAACCAGTACCATTATCCATAACCACAGCAGGATTGTTCATAAACGACATTGTACTACTAGCCAAAGACAAAACAAACACAGAACTTTACCGCAACTTCAAATCAAGTCCTCCAACCTAAATATGACCCTCCAATGGCTTGCAATGGACAATTTAGACCTTATTCTCTTGATCTTGCAACTTTACTAGTTCAATAGGGGCCATATAAGCTTAACCTTGGTACTATACCAAATAACTATATACGTTGCCACCATCAAACCTATAAAAGCTCAGATATCTAGCCATTGCAGGTCCTGGAGGTCTCAGCAGCGGTCCCAGATCTTGTAGCTGGTCTGCCGGTTGCAAACCCCGAAGGAACGGTATCAATAGCGGCACTGGAAGGCCATCTATCTTGTAAATCGTAGCGCACATTGAATTGCCGCTCGCTACCGCCCCAGGTAGAGTACTTGTTGAACTCCACCTCGTACATCGCACGCTATCTGACGTGGCTCCTTTAATCGCTATGAATTTCGTCTTGTAAGTCTGCAGGTTAAGCGCTTGATCCCGATGTGCGGCGATCAATCATGTACCTGCTCCTGTATCTGGCAGCACAGTGATTCTTTCCGGCGACCAACCAGCGGTGGTTTCTTACTGTCGACGGCTGTTGGCGGTTTTATAGTGCTTGTTGATACAAGTGCACAGTCACTCTAGTTAGGCCTCGCTTCAGGCCCCAATATTTAGCGGCCCAGCATTTAAAGCAGATACCGAACTTCTGCAGTACCTTGCGTTCCTCAGCGGTGAGTCTGGTTTTGTGAGGGATCTATTCTCATCCTCTTGAAAGCTGTCCGGATGGCATCAATCTCCGTCTGGGTGTCGGGGGAGCCCTCATCATGTTGGCCTTCGAGGTTGTACGTGGCGCCAGCCGGCGGCATCTTCTCCGCATGAATTCGATGCGAGAATCATTGCAGTCTGCAGTGAGTCCGATCTCAGATTTTGGACCGTGCTTTCCAGTAGGCTGTTCATGTAGAATGCTAGCTTGCACTCTTGTGAAAGTAGGTCGTCTGATATGGCATTGTACTCTGTATTGTAAGCTTCCAGTGGTCCCTATTGTTTGCAATGGCGTAGCTGTAGAAGTATGCAAACGACCTGGTACTAATATTTGGTTTTGAACCCTGTAATGAAATCACTGAACGTGCCCTGAAGGGACTCTTCGGGGCTGCTCCATGGTCAAGCAATCGGCAACGTATAGGATCTTGTCATAGTCATCGGCTCACTTGCGATGTAGGTGTATCGGGAAGCGACTAGCGGCTTTCCCTCACCACTAAACTTGGGGGGTTTGTTTGCTGGTGTGGTTGACACTGTCAGCCATGGGGTTAATTGGGGATTAGACTTGCGTTCGTGACTTGTGTAGATCAATGCACTACCAAATGTAACAATACGTTTCAGTATTATTCGTGGTTGGTTCTTCAATACAATACTGGACGTATTGTGAGCGGTGCTTGCAGCAATAGTCTTTTGCTGTCTTTAATCTTCGTAAAAGTCTTCATCACCATATTAGATGGATCTACTATCGAATGCTCAATAATTCACGAATCATGATCTTCCCCCAACAATGTCTTAGATTATTGTGGTAATTTCCCAGTCTTCTTTATCAACCTGGTAGTATGCAATAAACCTTCTGAATGTATCTCTTGACAACGTATCAATCGAAAGAACATGAACAGCATAGGGATTCGGATATCTATTGAAGAATGCTAACGAGACCGTGCCAAAATCATTGTCAAATACATGAGCATTCTTATGCCACAGAACCATCTCAATTGGACACTTTTGATGTTCTCATAAACCACATTAAATAAGATTCATCAGTATCACAGCCATGGAACCTGCAAGACCAAGGTTCGCTATGGCGTTTTGCCCAGCACTCGATTGAATGATCACACTGTTAGTTGTGTTGGTCAGGAAAACCTACTTTCTCAGTGCTGTATGAGTACTTATTTGTTTAGATTGAGTCCCTGTAGCTGTTGTAGAGGCTTCGCTTGGTATCCACCATAAGGGCTTAACTGTGGTTCTTCCCAGCTCGTCTGTCGTGGTGACGGTTGTGAGTGGATCTTGTGCGTATGTAATGGTCGGTGTAGTCGCTGAGATCAATACGGAGGTCGTTATTGAAGTGCTCTTTGTAGAGTGCGCACTTTGTTTCACCAATTCGTTTCCACAGCGATCTGTGAGAATCAAAGCCCATCAGTTCAGATCATACACCACCTCAGCTCGTTAATTAGCCACGAAATAGGCTAACCATTCCATCTAGCGTCCGCTGAAGCTGCTATTTCCACCAACTCGGGGCCCGTTTTCTTCAAGCTGTCTATAGCAGCAACCAGCACATCTCGTACGCAACATCAGACACGCAGCAGCAGCTTTCAGACCTTCAAACTCGCTTGAGTGGCGACTTTTGGCGTTCGAGGCGGCTCTTTATATACTTGTAAGTGGTGTTACCCGGCCTTGCCAAGCTTATAAGCTCGATATGTCCTGTTAACAGTAAGAAGTATCAACAAGGACAGGTTTGAGAGCTGTTTATAAGGTCCTGGTAGTTGCCTGGTCACTGATTTGGTCCTGATTGGTCTATTAATCAGCCACGAGGAGCTTTAGCTAGAAAAAAGCGGTGATGCTATCACTTAGGAGGAAGCTTGAAAGCCATCATCAATCCAAGCTTACCTCTAAATCGCATTTATCGTCTGAAGATGATATTTCATCAGTTACTGGTCAGGATGGCACTAATATTGCTGCAAGTGATGGAACTCGATTGACGGGTCATAATGAAGGTGATGGCAAGGGTTATGTAGAGACTGATCCTACTATTGCAGCGATGGATAGTACTTTTAGTACTTTTAATTTGATATTTGATAAATTGGGCAGTTCTGTTGCGCAAGAGAGGATTGCGGCATCTTTTGAATTGAAGAGTTCTTTGATCTCTTTGGTAAGAGAAGTTTCGATAGAACAATTTCAAAGGTTTAGCAATAGAATCAATAATAAGATATTTGAATTGATTCATGGAGCTACTTCGAATGAAAAGATTGGTGGTATCCTAGCGGTAGATACGATGATTGGATTTTATGCTCATACAGAGGAGTTACCTAACCAAACTTCAAGATTAGCGAATTATCTGCGAGTTTTGATTCCATCGAATGATATCGAAGTTATGAGGTTAGCCGCAAATACACTCGGTAAACTTGCAATCCCTGGTGGAACGCTTACTTCGGATTTTGTGGAGTTTGAAGCAAAGACGTGTGTTGAATGGCTTACGACTTCGCCTGAAAATGCTTCTTCAAGCTCGAAACAAGAGTACAGAAAACATGCATCTCTTCTTATCATTACTGCATTGGCAAATAACTCACCATATCTGCTGTATCCTTACGTTAACTCGATACTCGATAACATATGGAGAGCGCTGAGGGATACAAACTTGACAATACGAATGGACGCTGCCATAACGGCGGGCAAGTGTTTATCCATCATACAGGACAGGGATACGTCATTAACGAAACAATGGGTTCAAAGGTTATTTAAAGAGTGTGTCTATGGACTCACTTTAAACACAAACGAATCAATTCATGCGACGTTGCTTGTTTACCGCGAATTGCTAAGGTTAAATGCATTCTATTTGAATGGAAAATATGATGAGATATTTCAGTCTACAATGAGATACAAGGACCACAAATACCACGTCATAAGAAAGGAAGTTTATGCGATTCTACCTCTTCTGGCGTATTTTGATTCGAACCTATTCACTACAAAGTATTTGGAACAGACTATGGTACATTACTTGACCGTCTTACGAAACATGAACGTTAACTCAGCAAATGCCCTTGACAAGACAGCCATTTTTATCTCTATTGGAGATATAGCAATCGAAGTGGGCTCCAGTATTATGCCTTACATGGATCCTATTCTAGATAACGTAAGGAACGAATTACAGACCAAATTCAAAAACAGAAAATTCTTCGAAAGAGAGGTATTTTATTGCATAGGAAAGTTGGCGGCGGCAGTGGGACCAGCATTAACTAAGAACCTCAACAAAGGTTTGCTCGATTTGATGTTATCTTGCCCTCTTTCAGATTACATGCAACAAACACTGTTGATTATAAACGAAAAGATCCCAGCTTTAGAGCCCACCATTAACGCACGAATGTTAGATTTACTCTGCACTTCGTTGTCGGGTGAGAAATATAAACTGCCTGGTTCTCCCACTTCATTGAAACCATTATCAATAGAAAAGGCTCGTCATTGGAGAAACCAGAACATATTACGTCAAACTGGAGAACCCAACGATGACGCCCATGATGCGCAGATACTAGCTCAGGCTCTTCGAATGCTACAAACGATCAATGATAAATATTCTTTAACTGAGTTCGTCAGGCTGGTCGTCATATCGTATATTGAACACGACAATCCTCACGTCAGGAAGCTTGCTGCTTTGACTTCCTGTACTTTGTTCGTGAAGGACAATATCTGCAAACAGACATCGCTGCATGCTTTGAACTGCGTGTCTGAAGTTTTGAGTAAATTACTAACGGTAGCCATCACGGATCCAGTGGCTGAAATAAGGTTTGAGATTCTGCAACATCTGGACTCCAGTTTTGATCCTCAGTTGGCTCAACCAGATAACATGCGTCTTCTCTTTATGGCATTAAATGATGAGATTTTTGCAATTCAACTCGAATCGATAAAAATCATAGGTAGATTGACAAGTGTGAACCCGGCTTATGTGGTTCCATCTCTGAGGAAAACTCTACTCGAGCTGCTGACGAAGCTTAAATATTCAACAATGTCCAGGAAAAAGGAGGAAAGCGCAACGCTGTTATGCAGCTTGATCAGTTCGAGTAAAGAAGTGACGAAACCATATATAGAGCCGATACTGGACGTTCTGCTTCCGAAATCTCAGGATAGCTCTTCAGCCGTTGCCTCGACAGCACTGAAGGCAATAGGTGAGCTTTCGGTCATCGGTGGTGAAGACATGAAAACGTACTTGGATGAACTGATGCCTCTGATAATTAGCACTTTTCAAGATCAGTCAAACTCGTTTAAGCGGGATGCAGCATTAAAAACATTAGGTCAATTAGCAGCGTCGTCGGGCTACGTTATTGAGCCCTTATTGGATTATCCCGAGTTGTTGGGTGTTTTGATCAATATACTGAAATCTGAAAGCGCTCAAAATATCAGAAGAGAAACGGTAAGATTGATAGGTATTTTGGGTGCTCTAGATCCATACAAGCATAGGGAAGTTGAAGTGACGTCTAACGCGAACAGCACGGTAGAACAAAATGCTCCTTCGATAGATATCGCTTTGCTTATGCAAGGAATGTCGCCTTCTAATGAAGAGTACTATCCCACTGTCGTCATTAATACCCTCATGAGAATTTTAAAAGATCCTTCTTTATCCTCCCATCATACTGCAGTCATTCAAGCCATCATGCATATATTTCAAACGATGGGCTTGCGTTGTGTTCCTTTTCTGTCACAAATCATACCGGGGTTTATCTTGGTGATGCATTCTTGCCCACCATCACTTCTTGAATTTTATTTCCAGCAGCTGGGTTTGCTGGTATCCATTGTCAAGCATCACATCCGTCCCCATGTTGACGAAATGTATGAAGTCATTGAAGAGTTTTTCCTTATTCCCAAATTGCAGGTTACTATTCTTTTGGTCATCGAATCAATTTCAAAGTCGCTAGAAGGAGAATTTAAGCGTTTTGTTCCCAGAACATTGATGTCGTTTCTAACAATCCTAGAGAATGATAAATCTAGCAAGAAAGCGGTTTCGATCAGAATTCTTCGATCTTTAGTGGTTCTTGATTCCAGCTTAGAAGATTATGCACATTTGATCATTCCGACGGTCGTCAAAATTGCGGAATTCTCAACGGGAACGTTGAGAACAATGGCAATTGTAACGCTGGGGAAGCTTGCGAAATGTATCAATTTATCCGAGATGTCTTCAAGAATTGTTCAAGCGCTGGTACGTGTATTATATTTGGAAGATAAGGAACTGATAAAAGTGACCATGAATACTTTAAGTCTACTCCTGCTACAGTTAGGTACAGACTTCACGGTATTTGTCCCCATTATCAATAAAACGTTGGTGAGAAACCATATTCAACATTCAATCTATGATCAATTGGTCAACAAACTCCTAAATGGTGAGGGTCTTCCCAAAAACATTGTCTTTGATAAAGAGTTTGAGACACATACGAAGGAAGTTGGCGAAGCTGCGTCGTCTTCGAAGAAACTACCGGTAAACCAACTCGTGCTGAAGAATACTTGGGATTGCAGTCAACAGAGGACCAAGGAAGACTGGCAAGAGTGGATAAGAAGACTGTCAGTTCAATTGTTGAAAGAGTCTCCCTCACATGCTTTGCGAGCTTGTTCAGGATTGGCCGGAATATACTTTCCTCTGGCTAGGGAATTATTCAATGCATCCTTTGCAAGTTGTTGGACCGAACTTTATACTCAATACCAGGAGGATTTGGTTCAGTCATTGTGTTCCGCCTTATCTTCTTTGCAAAATCCACCTGAAATTCACCAAACTCTACTCAACTTAGTTGAATTTATGGAGCACGATAATAAACCGTTGCCTATCCCAATTCAAACCCTTGGACAATATGCCCAAAGATGCCATGCTTATGCAAAGGCTTTGCATTACAAAGAAGTTGAGTTTATACAGGAACCGACGACTTCTACCATAGAGTCCTTGATTAGCATCAACAATCAATTGCATCAGACAGACGCTGCAATCGGAATCCTAAAACATGCACAGCAGCATCATGACTTACAGCTCAAGGAAACGTGGTATGAAAGGCTGCAGAGGTGGGAAGATGCTTTAAATGCATACGATCAGCGAGAGAAAGCAGGTGAGGACTCATTCGAAGTAACTATGGGTAAAATGAGATCACTACACGCTCTCGGTGAATGGGAGCAACTTTCAGAGCTTGCATCACAGAAATGGAGTGTATCGAAGCCAGAGGCTCGCATTGCGATGGCGCCACTCGCCGCGGGTGCGGCTTGGGGACTCGGGCAGTGGGATGAAATCGAGAAGTATATTGGCGTAATGAAGTCTCAGTCGCCGGATAAAGAATTTTTCGATGCAATATTGTGCTTGCATCGAAATAACTTTGGCGAGGCAGAGAAGCATATATTCAATGCTCGCGATCTACTAGTCACTGAAATTTCTGCTTTGATAAATGAAAGTTACAATCGGGCTTATAGTGTTGTTGTGAGGACCCAGATCATTGCAGAGCTGGAAGAGATAATAAAATACAAGAAGCTGCCTCAAAATTCAGAAAGACGTCAGCTTATGAGAAATACATGGAACAAACGACTATTGGGATGTCAGAAAAATGTCGATGTCTGGCAAAGAGTGCTGAGAGTCAGATCGCTTGTCGTTAAACCAAAACAAGACATGCAAGTTTGGATCAAATTTGCGAATTTGTGCAGGAAGTCGGGTAGAATGGGTTTAGCACAAAAGGCCTTAAACTCCTTGCTAGAGGAAAGTGGGGACCCAGACCATCCCAACACTGCCAGAGCACCTCCGCCGGTGGTTTACGCGCAGCTTAAATATCTCTGGGCGACAGGATCTCAGAAAGACGCTCTACGACATTTGATTGGCTTCACATCTAGAATGGCGCATGACTTGGGCCTTGATCCAAGCAATATGATAGCTCAAAGCGTGCCTCGCAACAGTTCCATTGCTCCCCGTCACGTTGAGGATCATACGAGGTTACTAGCACGATGTTTCTTAAAGCAGGGAGAATGGAGGGTTTCTTTGCAGCCAAATTGGAGGACAGAAAATCCTGACGCCATTCTTGGCTCTTATCTGTTAGCCACCCATTTTGATGACAAGTGGTATAAAGCTTGGCATAATTGGGCATTGGCAAATTTTGAAGTGATATCCATGATAACATCGGGTTCCAAACAAGAGATAAATGGGGTTAGCAAGAAATCAGGTAATGGTGTTTACCGAATAGAAAATGGGATGATGGGGTCTGATTCATTCAATGGTGACCCAGGCAATTACTCGGCAGAATTGATTCAGAGGCATGTTGTTCCAGCCATCAAGGGATTTTTCTATTCGATCTCACTGTCAGAATCAAGCTTTTTGCAGGATGCTTTGAGACTGCTCACTCTGTGGTTCACTTTTGGTGGCGTTCCTGAAGCAGCACAAGCGATGCATGAAGGTTTTAGCTTGATTAAGATAGGTAGTTGGCTAGAGGTTTTACCCCAATTGATCGCGCGCATTCATCAACCTGATAAAGTGGTTAGCCGATCGCTACTTTCCTTATTGTCTGATTTTGGTAAAGCGCATCCACAAGCTCTAGTTTATCCCTTGACAGTTGCCATCAAGTCAGAGTCTGTGTCTAGACAGAAGGCAGCTTTATCCATCATTGAGAAAATGAGAATGCATAGTCCTGTTTTGGTAGATCAGGCGGAGCTTGTCAGTCACGAATTGATCCGTGTCGCTGTTTTATGGCACGAACTGTGGTATGAGGGCCTTGAAGATGCCAGTAGGCAATTTTTCGGTGAACACAATACCGAGAAGATGTTTGCTATCCTTGAGCCACTTCATGAGATGCTGAAGCGTGGCCCTGAAACATTGAGAGAGATTTCGTTCCAAAATTCTTTTGGTAGAGATTTGAATGATGCCTATGAATGGGTTACGAATTATAAGAAGAGAAAAGATGTAAGCAACTTGAACCAAGCCTGGGATATTTACTATAATGTGTTTCGGAGGATCAGCAGACAATTGCCACAATTACAGACTCTCGAACTGCAACACGTTTCTCCAAAGCTTCTCGCTGCTCATGATTTGGAATTGGCAGTACCCGGTACCTACATAACCGGCAAACCTATTATCAGAATCACAAGATTTGAACCTGTTTTCTCTGTTATTTCATCGAAACAAAGACCACGTAAGTTGTCTATAAAGGGCAGTGATGGGAAAGACTATCAGTATTTATTGAAGGGTCATGAGGATATTAGACAAGACAGTTTGGTTATGCAATTGTTTGGGCTGGTAAATACCTTGCTTCAAAATGATTCAGAATGCTTTCAAAGACACTTGGATATCCAACAATATCCAGCAATTCCATTATCACCAAAATCTGGTTTACTGGGTTGGGTCCCCAACAGTGACACTTTCCATGTACTCATTAGGGAACACAGAGAAGCCAAGAAGATTCCTCTGAACATAGAACATTGGGTAATGTTGCAGATGGCACCCGATTACGACAGTTTAACTCTGCTGCAAAAAGTTGAAGTTTTCACTTATGCCCTTGACAACACTAGAGGCCAAGATCTGTACAAGGTTTTGTGGTTGAAGAGTAGATCTTCTGAATCATGGCTAGAACGTAGAACCACATACACACGATCGCTTGCGGTTATGTCCATGGTGGGCTACATTCTAGGTTTAGGCGATCGTCATCCCAGCAACTTGATGCTTGATAGAATCACAGGCAAGGTAATTCACATTGATTTTGGTGACTGTTTCGAAGCTGCCATCCTAAGAGAGAAATTCCCGGAGAAAGTGCCCTTCAGATTAACCAGAATGCTCACTTATGCAATGGAAGTTAGCGGAATTGAAGGTAGTTTCAGAATAACCTGTGAGAACGTTATGAGAGTCCTAAGAGATAATAAAGAATCTCTAATGGCAATCCTGGAGGCTTTTGCCTTCGATCCTCTGATCCACTGGGGGTTCGATCTGCCAACACAGACCATTATCGAGCAAACTGACATTCAGCTCCCATTGACAAATCCAAGCGAGCTGCTCAGGAAAGGCGCCATCACAGTCGAAGAAGCAGCCAAGATGGAACTCGAACAAAAGAATGAAATACGAAATGCAAGAGCCATGCTAGTCCTCAAACGTATCACCAACAAGCTCACCGGTAACGATTTCCGCAGATTCACAGAACTAGACGTCCCAGAGCAAGTAGACAAACTGATTCAACAGGCGACATCGGTAGAGAACCTGTGCCAACACTATATCGGTTGGTGTCCCTTCTGGTGAGTCCGCGACTCAATTGTTCGCACTAACCTAAACACTTGTATGTACAGAATACTTATCGCAATGTGATTTCACGATGGGTTTCCACTTGGCAAGCAGTGGATGCTCTCCCACAAGGTTTAAATCCTCATTAAACATACCTTTGGTCAAGACTTTGTTAATTCGAACTTCTTTCTGAATTGTATTGAAGTCCTGCCTTAACGATTCGTCCTGATCGCCGTATTTCTGATCAAGACATTGTAAAAGGCCTAAAAGTTGGCCAACTTGAGATCCCAACAGGGCTCCCTGTGGGAAACCCTCGTCAAATCCCTTCTGTAGATTCGTTTCCTTGGCTTGCGTTATTCCATCTAAAAACCCACTCTTGAGATGGTTCTCTCGCAGCTTATTGATATCGTTCGATAGCTTATCGTCGTGGCTATCAGAATCTGATATCCACACATCGTCTAGGGCATTGTTGCTAGCCATTTCTTAATAAAGTTCGTTGTAGTCATCTCTATAGTCTTATAAGCTGTGATTTTTCACTTTAAACAAGTATACAGCAGTAAAAGGTGTTAAAGAGCCCATTTGATAGGTCATTGGAGCTGATTGTGGGTGTGATTCTGACTGCTAACGATGCTGGAAACCATTGGACCCAATAAGAGACGTAAAGTTGTCGATGAGGAAGATAGTGAGCATTCAAAACCGTGGGTTGAAAAGTACAGACCTAGAAGACTTGACGAAGTTACAGCTCAGGATCATGCTGTTAATGTGCTTAAGAAGACGCTTGGTTCGACGAATTTACCGCATATGTTGTTTTATGGACCTCCCGGGACCGGTAAGACTTCGACTATACTGGCATTGACCAAGGAATTATTTGGACCACATCTTATGAAGACGAGAATACTGGAATTGAATGCATCTGATGAACGTGGTATATCTGTTGTACGTGAGAAGGTGAAGAATTTTGCAAGATTGACCGTTTCGAAGCCATCAGTTGAAGATCGTGAGAAATATCCATGTCCTCCATATAAGATCATTATCCTTGATGAAGCTGATTCAATGACCGCGGATGCGCAAAGTGCGTTACGTCGAACTATGGAAACTTATTCGGCTGTAACGAGATTTTGTCTAATTTGCAATTATGTGACCAGAATTATTGATCCACTGGCGTCTAGATGCTCAAAATTCAGATTCAAGTCGCTTGACACCGGTAGTGCACTTGATCGTTTGTCCTACATCGCTGAGAAGGAATCTGTGGGTTACGAAGATGGTGTTTTGGAAGATATACTGAAGATATCAAGAGGTGATATGAGAAGAGCCATCACTTTACTGCAATCGGCGTATAAGAGAAATGATCTTCAAGGAACCAAGAAAATCACCACCAGCGAGATTCAAGAGATCTCGGGACTTGTACCTGACTCGCTCATAACTGAGCTCGCGACCAAGATAGCTGGGAATAGTGTTGATGAAATTGCTGCCTATGTCAATGATTTTATGAAGAAGGGCTGGGCAGTGACATCTGTAGCTGATCAGCTTCATAGCTACTATTTGACCAGTGATGAGTTCAGTACAGATTTCAAGAACAAAGTTTCATGGATTTTATTCAATACAGATGCAAAATTGACTAACGGTACTAATGAACACATTCAGCTCTTGAACCTTGTCATTCAGATATCTGAAGTGCAAAAGATAAGCTAAATAGATCGAAAACCTAAGTAACTCCAAATATCGTTGTTGGACAATAACCATTTACAAATAGTAACTGGTCTATTTTGTTTTGCTTTCTTGAGCAGCGTTAGGCCGATTGGGAAACGAGTTGTAAGGTGGGACTGCACCCTGAGGCGGTGGTAGCGGATGCTGTGGGAAGAATTGCTGACCATTGGATGGCATGATTCCATTAGAGGGAGGAAACATGTTAGGATTGAAGCCTTGTGGCATGCCTTGCATCAGAGGGAACCCAGGTGGAGCCATTCCCGGTACAAATTGAGGGTACATTCCAGGCTGCATGGGTACCTGTTGCTGCAGTAATGGTTGTTGTTGTGGTCCTTTCTTCTTAACTGAGGAATCAGGAGATCCGCTCTCTTTCGGAATGTTTGTCATCATGGGTAATCTGTTGGGCCCTTGCATAGATCCTCCTTGTATTGGTGGTCCAAATCCTGGTGGTGGCATCCCGATGCAGAAGCCGGGTGGTACGCCGATATTTCTTGGTGGAGCTTGACCGAGCCGCTGGCCTTGATTTAAAATGTGTGGTGCATTATTAGGTACAGGTAGTCCAGGTGGAGTTGATACGGGTGAATCATTTAGCTTTCCCTTGTTTAACAAACCCTGAAAGAAAGCGTTGTTAGTTTGAGATTGTTGCGGGCGGCCACCCTGCATAGGTGCCATTGGAAATTGTGCCGGTAGAGTATGCTGTCCCTTGACCTCATCTTGACGAGTGATCCCAGGTGGTGGTGGTGGTGGCATGAATTTAGATTGCTCGTTAGAGTTGTTAGGGTATACGGGAGTTTGTTCCCGGCGCTCCTGATCTTTGTTGAAAAATGACATTAGTCTAGAACCGCTAGAAACACTCGAAGTTGACTCAGAATTATTGACGCTGATTTCCTTAGGTGGTTCAGCTGGTTTAGGTGGTAATGATACACTAGAAGCTGAGTTGTTGAAAAATGATGAAAATCTTGAGGAAGCGCCTGTTGCTGATTCTATTTGACCTTCTCGCTTTTGGATTCCAACTTTGTCGGACGCGGGATTGACACCATTCGGACTATTGGGTGTTTCATTAGTGGATTCAGCCTTCTTGGTGTTTAACTTAAGGAAGTCCGATATTGAGCTTGACGTTATTGAGACTTCTGGAACTGGCTCTGTCCTAACTGTATCATTGCCGATCAGTCCTTTCTTTTTGAGTTCCATCTCCTTCATCTTTGCCTTCCATGTTTCAAAATCCGCCATAGAGTTGCCGGTGGGTTCAAATTCCCCCTCGAGTGCCAGTAAATCTTCATTATTGACTGCAATATCTTTCTCTTCCAATAAGAATCCATTTTTGTCATTCTTTCCATGCTTATTGCCCCTCTTTGGCCTTGTAGCTTTACTTTTACTGTTTCTTCTTTCAAATACGCCCTCTTCGTTGGATATGGGCCTCGAATTCACCCCTGTATTGAAATTTCTGCCGTTTCTGTGTCCCACACCTTTACCGTGGTTTCCATGATCCGAATATCGGCGACTCAGTCTCCAAAACTTCTTCTTCGGTAAAGAATTGACAATCTCTTCACATAATCCTTCGGGTATTTGCTTCGAAATTGATAAAAGCTCATTGATGCTGTAAACATGTTTCTTATGGATGCAATCCTTTGGTTTGTAATCTGCCGTATACTCAGGCAACTGAGGCCCGTTCTTGTCCCGTACTTGCGGAGTGCTTCCTAAATCCACAGATTTCATACTCTGATTCAATCGTTCAAAAAAATTCGTTATAGAGTCTGATTTTGTACTCGTAGAAGACGGTAGACCTTCATTACTCTGCTCAACTGATACCATCGAATCGTTTAAAATGTTCCTCCTTAGACTATCTGTATTCATACTAAAATTCCACCCAATTTCGCCAGCTAAAAGTAAACACTAATCAACTTGGGTAAAACCACTACTAGATTCCACAGATTAGAAGCCTAATAACCCATTCAATGCTCTTAAATGCTTCAAATTTACCAGTTTTAATGGTAAGATTCACCACTTTAAGGTCCCTTTTCTTTAAGAAAATTTTTAGTCACTCTTTACGAGCCTCTCTCTTCAAAGTGTCACTAAATAAGATAAAGTAACTGAAATAATGGCAACGACAGTAAATCGTGCCGCCAGCTGGAGACCATGGGAAGGTCTCGATGGTCTGCGGTTGGGTTGATCACAGCGTTGGTGAATTTTGTAGAGTTTTTTGGAATTTTTTTGGTGCTAAAATCGATCGATTGTGTGGGGAAATGCGGGTGGTGAAGATATTAGTTTGAGAGCGAACCTATGAGGTCGACGTAACACTTTTCGAAGGATTTTGCATCCGAGGTAGCCAGCGCCTGGGCGAATTGCAGGGACAGGTCGGAAGGAAACTGGATCTGCGGCAAGTAAACTTCAAGCATGTACTTTAAACATGGGTTATTGGTGGCAGCGGTGCCGGTGGCACCGCTTTGTAAGTATATTTCTCTCAGGAGTCTTGAAAGATCGCACGCTACTACTCGGCAGCTGCCGTCCTTGATGTTGAATTTGTTCTCGGGCTTGAAGGGGATCTCAAAGACGAGCGGCACAATCTTGGTGATGAGAAATTCGTTGAGACCCTCGAGCTTGTCGATCTTGGCCGCATGAATGTCCTTTTCATCCATGCATTTCCCGGATCCAAAACTTCTGACCAGGTTTGCGAGAACGTTGAGGGCTAACTTGATGGTGGAGGTCTCCTGCACTTCTTGTGGCATGTATGTTAACAGATCTTCAAGGATCGTGGACAAGATTCCCCTGTTTCTTTCACTGAGCAGCAGAGATGTGACTGAATTGTGCACAAAGGATTGTAAAAAGGCGTAATACGCCTTCTTTAGTAATATTTTGTCTCTAAATGAATTTGTCACCACTACATTTTTGCCAGGACGAGCTGTAGAGTTAGTTCCACCGTTGGTATGCCATCCAGAAGTCTCAAGTGCTTCTTCACTGTCAATCTGAGTCATACTAGCATGCACTTTATTTATAACTGGCACCAGCAGATTATCAAATAGTTGATAACAACTTTCCTCTGTATGGAACATATGAATCATTTGCCCCAGAAAACCCAGAAAATCATTCATTTCTACCGTTGTCAAGTCTGAGTCCAAGAATAGTGCAATTAATTTGCTAGCGTATGGGACAATCTCATTGTTTAAGACCGGTGTTAAGCGAGCAAACGTAAATCTTGAAGCATCTCTGATACTCTCATGCTTACTGAAGAACGAAAATGATACCAGGACAACCTCAGCAATATTGCAGAATTTTTCCACCAACGACCGTTGTATCAGTTTTTTATTAACAAGTGAGTTGTTGACCTGGTTCTCTGGCACAAGGCCGCCGTGGACACCTCTTGCCAGCGTACCGATTGCCATCAATAGATGATGCGCCTGCAAAACTGTTGCAGGATTTTGTGTTTGTGCTGAAATGCATGTCTCTAAATCCGTGAATAACGGCGTTAAAACTTCATCAATTATGTCGTAATTGCTGTCTGAATTGGCACCAATTAGTATACCTATGCCTTCAAAAAGGTATAGTTGACTGTCGAATGTTGCATCGTCCTCCACGCCCTCTTGGTTATTAACCACAACTCTCACGCTCAATAGGGCCGAAATCTTGCGGATAATTTGTGATAATATCTCGACTGTTAATTTTGGCTTTGTGATCTTAATGAGTCTTGTGAATAGGTACCATGTCCTTAAGCGGACTTTCTCCCTCTTATTGAACATTCCAAAAGGACTGCAAAATATGTTCAGCAGAGCGATTTCATTCTTGTCGTCGGAATTCAGAAACTGGTAATGTCTGACAACCAGTTCAAAGAAGAGTATCTGCACAAAAGGAACATCCATTTGAAAAACGGTCGAATTCCCTAGTAAAATACTCATGAATTTTGACATAATCATCGTGGCTTCAGATCCACTAATATCTGATTTATTCATACCGAGTAGATTATTTCGTATGCTTTCGCTTAGATTATGCATTTGATAGATAGCAAGTTCCAAATCTCTCCAATCAGGACCAGCCAATTCGGTTTGAATATGGTTGGAGATGCTTTCCAGGTAAAGAGCAGGACTAATGACAGCTATGCTATCTTGAAAGACTTTTAATTTCGATCTTATCGTGTCGTTGAACTCATCAATTTCATCCTCAGAATCCTCATTGCTGGAGTTATCTATTCTCATTTTCTTAAAACTTACAGCTAGCAGTGAAGCTAAAAAATTCTGATGTGCAGGATCAAGTGGGAGTCTCTTGGAGTTCATTTGTACTGCTGATCCGGGCTTACCGCCCAATGCAAACTGTTTCTTCAACACTGCCAGATATTGTGAGATGAAGGGGAAGCATTGTTGCGACACAGAATCGTATTCATGTTCCATAAATTTCAATAGTAATGGTGCCTCTTGATTAATTATCTGCATATCTGCAGCTTTAGCTAATTCCTCGGTTTCAGCTGTAGGTTCAGAAGAAATGCAAGTTTCGAATATTTTTGCGAGTTCCAATGCAATAGCATTTGTCAATTTAGCCATTTGTTCGTAAACTTCTAAATCATCGTGTTCAATTGATGTAACTTTATCGGTTAAATTAAGCATTCTGAGTAATGTCAGTTTATCCATAGGTTTCATCTTCTTGGAGATTATTTCACATAAACATTGAGCACAAGCTATTTTCGTTGTTGTAAAATCCAAATATCCATAAATCACTGAAATGTAGACATCATTGACCACTAAATTAACATCAATCCATGAGATATAAGAACCAATACACGACAATGTCAATTGGGCCAATTCACGTTGTTGTTGCGGTTCAATACTTTTCAATGAATTTAACCAAATTCGAGTCATTATTTCCACATCTTGAATTCTCATACAATCTTTCAAACTATTATTCTTCAATTGAGTTTCCCTAGATCGGACAAATGTTTGATCTGCAATCTCTGAATTTATCGTTCCACAGATTCTATTAAAATAATCTAATCCTATCGGTGAGTATTCTTGCCCTGGTCCTTTCTTTAAACATTCTATACATAAAATTGCTATGATGTCCTGGAAAAAGGTCCCCCACAAATTATCATTAATCTCACCATACATCTTGTAGAATAATCCTGTGGTCATCTCGGCAATCTTATTTCTCACATATTCTGGATCTCGCACTTCATTAGTAATTTTATTTCGCAGTAATTCCAATAATCCGGTTTTAATAAACTCTAATTGCTGATAAACAGTCCTAGAGCCATTGATAATGTCTATCAATGCCTGTAATGCAAAAAATTTCGTTATTTCATCATTGTTAGTATCTCTTAATAAATTGAAAAAAATCTCAGGAGCTGCTGGTTCCAATTTAACTTGATCTAAGTATTCCAGAGCCTGTTTCTTAGTCATTACATCAGCAACGGGACTATTTGCCACCGCTACCACTTCTTTTATTCTGTCGAGCATAGTACCAATTTCTAAACAAAAAATGGCCCAATTTCAGACTTTCAAAAGATTCCAATGGATGCCCCCCAATATAACAATGTAACTGAAGCTAACCAAACCACTAGAACAACAATATGACTCTTAAACTAGTGATGATTACTGAACTTTATACTGTTAACTCTACCATATAAAAAATTTCACACACAAAATCGAGCTTAAGTATGTGGTGTAAGGTTGTATAATACCGATCTATACCACTCGAGTCTATAAAATCGACTATTCCTAGTTTATCAAGTGTTTCTTGAACTTTTCGAATGCTTTGCCTCTCTGTGAGATCAAATTCTTGGATTTCTTGTCCATTTCTGCGTAGGTTAAACCGTTTGATTCAAGCGGTTCAAAGATCGAATCCCATCCAAACGTTGTGGGACCTCTTGAATCGACAATATGGCCCTTGGTGATACCTTGGAAAGTGTAGAAATTGCCGTTGTGGTCTGCGTACGCGATGGTAGTGATTGCCTGAGCTTGCTTGTTTTGGAAGGGTTCTAACATCTTGACTATCTTGGCGAGTCCCATACTCTTGATAAACCATTTGATATATGCGCCTGGTAGACCGTTAAATTCGTCAAAACATAGTGCTGTGTCCTCTACGAACACCGGATGGCCTGGACCGACGATCTGGGCGGCTTGTTTGCATTTGTGTAGGGCGATTTCTTCGAGATCGACGCCCTGGACTTCGTCCAGATCTAGTGGTCGGTTCACTAGAACAAAATGAGACTCATTGGATGCCAGGATCATCTGTACTTCCTTTAATTTGTTCTCATTGCCCGTGATGAAGATGATCTCGTTGGCTGACATTGTGTCTTGGTGCAATTGGGCTGTTAACTAGAGTTTTTCAGTTGTAATGTTAAAGTATCTCTATATATCACTAGTTAAACATAGGTAGCAACGGTTAGGCTGGAGCGTATTCTAGTTCGTTGCTGTTCTCGTACTCGTACATGTCTAGAGCCACGATTGCGGATTCTCTGACGACGTCGACTTCGTCGTTCAAGTAGGATTTTAGAACCGGTAGCACTTCGTCGGAGGCAATTGCACCAAGAGCCTCTGCAGCTTCGTGTCTTACCATTGGAGCTTCTTCCTTACGTCCAAGCACTTCCACAAGTTTTGGTACGACGACTTTATTGCCCATTTGACCAAAAACGTAGGCGATTTCGTGCTTGAATAGCGCGGACTCATCGTCAAGACCTGTCGCGAGAGCCAGTGCGGCTTCGTCAGTACCAACGTCTCGTAATCTGAACATCGCTCTGTATCTCTCAAACAATGGTCTCTCAGTGTCGTTCAAGATCGATTTCAATTCGTCCACTTTGTAGTCTTTGTCCAACGCTAGCGGAGGAGCAGGATCTATACTCGAATACAACGACTGTTGCAAATTTTCACGCTCTTTAGCATCACTGTGTTGCCATTTAATTCTGTTAATCGCCAATTCACAAGTCTCTCTGACCGCCAAAGAGGGATCATTCTTGTATGCTTCTTCCAACACATCCAACGAATCCTTATCACCAAGCGCTCCCAGGGCCTCGGCCGCTTCGTGTCTCACCATACATTGCTGGTTCTGGTCCAAAGTAGCCCTTCTCAATGCATTCACAGAATGCAAATTCTTCGTTTGTCCCAACACATACGCTACTTCATGCTTTAAAAGCTCACTAGAGTCACCAAACGCTTCTGAAATGTAATCCACGGCTTTTCTAGCCTCTTCTGGCTTCGTCTCAAACTCTTCAGCCACACATTTCAAATTAAACAACGCTCTGAATCGATTTGCTAACTCATTCTCACCAGACTTATTCACCAATATGTCTCTCAACGATTCCAATGAACTGCCCTCTACTGACTCTTGGAAGTGTCTCTCAAAATCCGTTGACATCTCAATATGTTCCTAAACTCACGTAGTTTCAACAACGATACAACGCAGAACTCAATGGACACTTGGAGTGCTTTTATATGGCTTTAAACCCTGTAGATCAAGCTTAAAATGAAAATTTTTCAGTTAAAGCTCATCGCGATGAGCTTGCTTATAGTACTAGATGAAGCTTAAACGACAGAATGTGAATCGAGTCAGTATTCTAGCCATGGGCTGGTCCTAGTTGGTCTGTGTAGCGGTAAATCTTGTGTAGCATCGATTAGATGTGTAACATCGATTAGATGCGGTTCCTCTTGACCCGTTAATCGCACAGTATCTGTGCGATTGTAGGTTCTTAACTGGGTTCCATTCGTTGCAGTTCAGTCGTTGCAACTGTAAACTGGCTTGCATTTGGTTTGGGTTGGTCTTAAGGTATTCAAAAATCGTGTAGATCGTATTGGTGTAGATCGCTTTGGTGTTGGTTAACAATCGATATTGGATTTATTATGGCTCCCACACTCATAGTTCCATTGGTATCAACCGGTAACGTTCCACAATTGACTGTTGATCTGCTTTTGCATTCTCTATCGTCCGAGTTCAGTTTTGTTAGATCGTTAGACTCTACCCATTTGCATCCATTCGTTGGGCCCCTGGACTATGTATTGGATCAGCCAGAGCCCGTGTTGTTCAAGGAAACACCTGAGAAGACGTATTCCACTGCATTGGAGCTGTTTTATAATGCTTCCAAGGATATCTATGTGGTTCAACAGCGTACTCCGGTGATTCGAGGATATTTGAATAACTACCTGAAGGATGTGATAATCCCACTGATCGAAGCCCATGATATTGAAGTTGTAGTGTTGTTGGACTCCTTTGGCAGTTTAGATCAAGATATTGCAGAAGCGACAAGACTGTCTTTGAGAACAACTAGTAATTTCATCTCAAATGGGACTTGTGAAGTCGGTTCTGTGACTGATATCATACGGAACTTCCAGCAGAGTTTGAACTTGAATGAGAGATCTGCATCGAGCTTGCCCTGCTCTCTGTTTACTTTTACCGCTGGAAGTATACAGCAAGAGATTACGACTAAACAACAGGTGTTCAACTTTGCGTATCACATCCTTAATGCTTCTCTGCCTGCTTTGAAGCGTATTAGATACTGCAGTGCGTATGTTCATGAAGGCGATAACTCAGAGGATGCGCATCTGCTATGCGATCATCTTACCGATGTTATCGAGTCACTGGGCAAGATTGTGAATCATACACCTCCAGTTTCGTGGAAAGGTGTTTACGGTTCGCGCCCAATTCCTTCCTCGTATGATGAAGGTGTTTTCGTTTGATTAATCTATTCAGTTCCTTATATAGTTGGCGATATTTTCAGCGGTTTTACTACCTGCGTCCTTTGCCATGTTTTCAAATGCTTCTTGGTATCTTCTCTGTAGATCTGGTGCACTTTTTTCGTTAACTTCACCTTGGGTCCTTTCTTCACCAGGAAAAGTGTATTCTCTTTCTGCGCCTTCGTCTTCATCTCTTTCTACCAAACCATCGTCATCGCCCTCTTCGAAATCGCTCAGAACATCAGCGCCATCATCAGCATTTGTCTTCTGGTTCAGCGACAAGTCCTTCATTAGCCCATCAAGCGATTTTTCCTTTCTTCTCTTTTCCTCTTCTTTCTTCGCTTTCAAGATTCTTTCTCTCTCGGCCTTGTAGTATTCCTCATATTCACCAACCTTGCCATCGACAGCCTTCAGGAAATCGTCGAAGCCTTCGCCAGTATGACTCGATACACCAACCATATCCAGCTGTGAGTAAAATTCTTCTAACATCAGCGACATTGAGTTCACCAAGGAGTTCATGTAACCGGAACCCATTCCTGAAGTACCGTTAGAATCTTCATCGTCTCTTAGTGCAGTCTGGAACGCTTCGAAATCTGTCATCCAATCGCGAGCAAAATCGGCTTTGCAAACGTCTGTCTTATTGAACACAACAATCATGGGCAATTTGGTCTTGTAAAGGATAGAGCAAGCATAAAGCATATTACTCATAAATGTAGTTGGGGATGTATTTCTAGGTGTATCCACGATATACGCGATCACAGTTGGAAAAGTTGATGCAAATGATTCAGTTATTATTGATCCCGATGCACTCCAAACAAAACATTCAATTTGACCGGGAGTATCTATTATGCAATGTTGAAATTTCTCTTGCTTATTCTCGACAAGTTTGATAACTTGATCAATCTTAGTGCTGAATAAATTAAGACTTGTAACGATAGCACCGTTTGGACCTAATTGATAATTTTCCATCACTTTTTTGTATTTTATAGAATCCCTAATGTCAATATTGGCTCCATATGGAATTCTTAACACAGCAGGATCTAAATTAATCACATATGGTGCATTCTTTTTGCTTCGCAAATGCGAATTTAAACGTTGCATAAAAGTGGTCTTACCGGACCCGGCCATTCCAATGCAAATCACTGTACTGAGAGGCATCTTCAATATTGATACTAACGTCGCCAATAAACCGCTATTTGGACCACACTTGGGCTTATAAATGGTGTTGAGATCATTCGATGAGATGACTTGAAGTTCAATATTCCAAGTATTACGTAGTGTTCGTTAGATGTGATGTCCAATGAGTAGCCGGGTAACGGACTCAATCTAACTTGGTAGCGCCGTTCCGACAAAAATCGTCAATAACGATAACAAATTCTGAGTTACTCAATTGAAAAAAGCAGGTAACTCGTTTATATTCGTATATGATGATACTCGTAGGATTAGCCTGAGAGATTTACCAAGAAGCGATTAAACCGAGCTATGGTGATGTCCCATGCGATCTCGGTGCCGTCCGTTCAGTTCGAGTACTTGTCGAGCACTCTTTGTTCGATGTTATCCAGGCAACTTTCATGTTGGGCGATTGTCAGATCGCTGGCGAGACTCTTGGCGATGGCTTCTGGCTGAGGCTGTCCTGGCATGCCCGCCATAGGGTCCTGCTGCTGCATGACCCCGAGTTGGTCCTCGTTTGGATTTGACAAGACGAGATTGTAGACCGGGTTGAGCCCCAAAACCGATATGAAATACCAAGATATGCTGCTGACCCAGCGCACATCTAAGTCGGATGTCATGACACCGCTCTGTAACATTTCCTTAAATCTTGGTGTGAGTGGGAATGGCAGCTTCATAAGCACAAACCCAGCAAAAAAATGATTGACCCACCACATAATTATCGTTTGCGGAATAAAACTTGCCAGGTTGCCTTTGGCCATGTTCATCATAGCATCTGAGATGTTTGGGTCATTGAACGGATTTTGCACTTGACCGTCTTCCGCAGTGGTCTTTACCAGAAACTTACCTTCGGATAGCGTCTGCGTTAAATATTCCTGTCTCGCACGCCACGATTCTTCCGAGAGATTCGACCCATTGCCCAGAAATGCCTGAGCTTTATTGAGATACTGAGTCTCAGTTATCTTAACTCGTGGCATTCCGCTTGTCTTGGGCCCGATCAGATCCATGATGTACTGACGGAGAACGCCTGCCAATACCATGACAATTGAGATCGGCAGCAAAACCCAATATTTAAGTTTTGGATCCAAAGTCAGCTCAGCGACCGCACCCGCCGAACCCGTGAGCAGCCAAGACCAATAATTGGCTACCATTACGCACCTCTCTAGCTCTCATCTTTCAACTCTTAACCGTTCAATCTGTTCTGTTCAAGTATACTGGAATCGCAAGCTGTTGTCACGTGAAACCACCCGTGTCCTGGGTTCGATTCCGGTCTGCGCTCTTTCGATGGCTCTTCGCTGTGCTACTTGGAGCCACCGAACATCAGCCAGCTGTTGTTGCGTACGAGTCGCGGCGACGTTAGATCGTTCTCGGCCAGCTTCGCTAGCACGTCCTTCACAGCGTTGTCGCTCTTGGTCTGCTTGGCTATCTGCAATAGCTTCTCGTAGTGTATGTCTTTGTACATGTTAATCGATTCCTCCAAGACTGGCTGCAGCGAAGCGACAAAGCTGGAGGCCATTTCGCCCTCGAAGTTCAAACGCAGCGCCAACGCCTTCAATCTCAGTCCTTCTGTGTTCTGGACCGCCGAGTCCACGAGTTGGGCTAACGACCTTGTGTCGAGTCCCTTGTGGAACATACACCTGTGCTCAGCACGTCCCGAAGCGACTACAGCGCCCAGACAGCCGTCGAGCGCTGCATTACGCAGCTTATCCGAGACGAAAGTGGCCCCTGCACCAGCATTGACCGCTCCATTCACGCAATGAGCAAACTCTCGCCAGTAATAATCTCTATCAAAACCCTTCTCTCGATGCCAGTCAAACAGCAGCATGCTACTGTTTGACTGAAACAACCACTCATACTTTTCTACAGCGATCCGGTCTGCCAACCTCTTTTCCAACGCTCCAACACTGTCTCTATCGTAAAGCTGATACCTATACACAAATCTAGGCGTCCCCAGCGAATCAAAGATCCTCTTCTGCCCTCTTAGAACGTCTGCTCGGCCCATTCTACCGATTTACTCTACAAGACCCAAGTTAACAGTACAAGCTACATGTTTTTATGTTTAGGTGACGAAAACAAGCGAAGCGAACAGGACAGAAAAAAACCGCTACATAACATAACAAAAATACTAACTCATCTACTTACTTCCATGCTCGCATCTCACAGTGCAATGCTACAAACCAAGCATCCTCCGTGTCTGCCCACGTCTTCACGGCGCTCAACGTCTCTTGTATCTCCTGTTCAGTGATACCCGCTTTCAACCAGCTCTCCCGGAACGGATCACCCGACTGCAATTGCCCCGCAGCCCGCCGTGCAATCCAATGCCTTGCTTCACGTCCAGCAATAACGGACGTTCCAGCGCCCACGATCATCTTACCGTCCTGATCGCTAAACCCTGCGCGGCGGAACAAAGCGGGCAGCCCTGCACCGATGCTCTCGGCGCTGCCCTGCTGGGGCCCGCGCAGCGCCCGCGCCAGATTTTCGCACCATAGCCGGTCGAGATTGAGCCTTGTCGGCAAGAAATTTTGGTACGCAGCTTCACGCACTGCTAGTAGACCACCAGGCTTGAGCACGCGCCGCATCTCAATCAGTGCATGGACTACTTGGTCCACGGACGGGAAGTGGCCCAGCACCTGCGAGCAGAACACCACGTCAAAGTGATCGTCTGGGAAGGGCAACGTTTCACACACATTGCCGAGCTCGAACGCTACCGAACCCGGGCCTGAGGCCGGTATGGCGGCGGATGCCGCCAATTTCCGGGCCTTCTCTAGTACTTCCTCAGAGATGTCAACTCCGATGATAGCGCCGTGCGGCGCCAACTTGGCGAAACCCGTAGTGATGGTTCCAGGGCCACATCCAACGTCCAATATACGACCTGTGCTGTTGATGTGTGGTAGCACAAACGCTGCGTCCGTCTCCGCGGTGCGTCGTTCATGGTTCGAGACAGTATGGCTGGAGTAGCCCTGCTTGTAGGTGTTCTGTTCGGTCATAGTGGTAAGTGCGAGGGCGGACGCCTGTGAGGACGCGGTGCTTCGAGTGAGCAGATCGGTCAGATTTTATCTGTTGCTCTTGCAGGCTTCGACATGGTTAGGGCGATTGACCGCAGTGGTTGTTATTGGTTCCGCGGATCGGTTGTCATGACGGACGTCTCGAACTTGAGCATAGTATACGTGTTCTGCGGTCGAGAACTGTCTTGGCCGTTACCCGTACATCTTTTGCGTTCATAGACTAGTAGCCGCCGATAATATTGACTGGACGACACCGAGTAGTTCAGAAGGTACTATTCGTTGCGACTTTATCGGGAGTAGTTTGTTCATTTCGAACAAAGCACTCAACATTTCTAAAATATCTTAGACCCAGAATCGTAGTTCAAACCTCTCCTTATTCAAGAGTCTCGTAAATCATCGTGTTGTCATCAACTGACATGTTCCCCTATCAGCGTAGCTCATTCTTCCTCGCCCTTGGAGTTACATTGATTGGCAGAGCAGTTTCTTCTTGGTTTGCTAGGCACAAACATCTTTCATACCTGAACAGCTTATGTCTGGAATTCCTCTGCATGTGGTACTTATCGTGGCCTTATGGCTTGAGATACCGTGATAACCAGTACATACTACTTGTATGCTGGAGTGTCTAGCATCATTGGTGCTCCTATTTGGAGGACTTCAAAATCAAAACTTCAACAACAAATAAAGCCTCTTTGGCCAAGTGGTAAGGCATCGCACTCGTAATGCGGGGATCGTGGGTTCAATTCCCACAGGAGGCATTATTTTTTATTCTTTAACAAACAAAACAAGTTGAAAAGACGTGTTTAACCAGTATAAACAACTAAACAAAACACTACATTTAGTCTTTTTTAGCCCTTTGAGCATCTCTTTGGGCGTAGATCTTGGCAGTGAAAGGTTCTTCGAATTTCAAAGCCAGACTGTACATTGTATGGACAAACAGCGTGATCACTAAACCTGCAGGCTTGCCCTGCAGTAGAGAATATCCCAAAAATGATAGTGTGGAACCGTGATACATCGGATTATTCGACACGTTAAAGGGGAACGCAGTGACAATATTGTCCATTAAGATCCCAAAATAGTCCCCCAAATACGTACCCGTGATACCCAATTGGTACATCGACGTTACGACCAATAACTGTCCGACGCCGATACAAACACGTCCAACGTTTTTGACAAGTTCCTGGTTCAACACAGCAGAAACAGGCTGCGAACGTAACGACCATTCAAAACACAGATCCCGTGCTACCCCTAGACTAAAGATCGTCAACGCAAGAAGATAACAACCCTGTCTGGCACCACCCGCTAGTCTAGTCAAGAAACGCGTACCATACTCCAGACGTGCCACAACGTTCCAGAAAACAGGATTAAACCCGACAAACCCTAGAGCAATTTTAAACCACTTTTGGTTAAAATCAATTGACTCCAAGACATTCAACAGAGACCTCTTCAAGCACTCAAAATCAACTGAATCCCACTTACAAATCATTGCAACAATCGGCACTTCACAATGGCTAAACAACAACTTCCTACCCACTATACTGATCCACCATCAACTTATAAACCTCGCCAATTCCAGCTGCTCTGACACTTTACCATGTGAAAATGAATGGGTTTAGGGCACGTGACCGCAAATATGAAAATGTATGGGTTTATCCACGTGACAGTGCTCTAGTGCACGTGATCTGATAGATGGGGTTAACATTGTCGTTGCTGGAAGCGGCAACGACATACTGGCGCCAGGTAAGATTGATGAAACGACAGTAAATCGTAGAGTGACACTGGAGTGTCACTGATGGCTAGTAAGCTGGGATGGGGTTTAGAATGTGGTTGAGAAGATATAAAATGGGTGAGAAATGTGCGGATAGGTCTGGTGAATTTTTTATTGTCGATGACAGTAATTCGGGTGAAAAAAAAATAATTGAAAATGATTGGGATATATCGATTTGTGAATTTTCGAGATGGTTGGTTGCTGGTGGTTTTTTTGGTGGTTTCTACGGTGGCAGCAGGTTTGCTGCCACCGATTTTGGCTGTTCTTACGGGACGGGTGTTCAATTTACTGGCGAATTTGGCAGAAAGAGATGGTAATGAGATTGTTGTGCGTCCGATGGCGATCATGGCACTTGGGGCAGCTTCGCTGCCCGTTGTTTGGGCCAGTATATATTGCTGGATGGCTTTGGGGGAAAGACAGGGATTCAGTGTTAGGCGGAAGATGCTTGATAGCTATCTGGCAAATGCGTTCGAATGGTACGACGCGAGGGAGGATTTAGCTGGGAAATTTACACAGTTGAATCGGAGCGTAGAAGAGTTACGGGCGAGCTCCGCTGAGGCTTCTGCGGTGCTCACCAGGAGTTTGGTGACTATTGTAGCGCTTATAGGTACTTCTTTCCATGCATCGTGGTCTCTGACGTTGGTGACGCTGTGTTCTGCGCCGCTGATAATAGGGTGTGCCTATTTCTTTTCTAGATTGGTTCAGAAATATGCTGATCGGGAGAACGAGCAGATTAGCAAGGCTTCGCAATTGGTCGACTGGTCAGTGAATGCTGCTCAGTTCATCAGGTTGTGTGGTACAGAGCTACGCGAGGTACAGAAATTCAAGATTTGCATCCAAAAAAGCGCCGATAGTTTTATTAGGATGTGTCTCTATGCGTCGCTTAATTCAGGCGTGCTCAGGTTCTTGACATTGACAATGTTTGTACAGGCATTTTGGTTTGGATCTACGATGATTCGCAAGGGCCGCTTGACGGTCGGTGACGTGATCACCTGCTTTCACTCGTGTATATTGTTGGGATCTACTATCAATGGCGCTCTCCATCAACTGGTCTTCTGGCAGAAGGGAACCGTGGCCGCAAATCAGATCTCTAAGTTCTTGGAGACCTGTCAAGTATTGCCCGCCCAGCAATCCGAGTCCGGATTTGCGCCGGTGGGGAGACTCAGAGGAGATATATGTTTCAAAGACGTCGATTTCACATATCCGAGCAGACCGCAAGAACAAGTCCTTCGAGGGTTATCATTGAACTTTGCAGCTGGCAAGACAACCTTCATCCTTGGCAAGTCGGGATCAGGCAAATCCACTTTAGCCAATTTACTGTTGAAATTCTACGGATTTCAGAATGGATCTATATGTGTTGATGGGACAGATATTGCCTACATCAACCAAGAATATCTGATTAGAGACATTACAGTAGTGGAACAGCGCTGCACCATTTTCAATGGAACTTTACGAGACAATATCACCATAGGCTTGGACGAAAGTAAACGCAAGGACGAAGCAGAATTGGTGAAACTGGTCTGCAGGATATCGTTGCTCGAAAGGTTCATCCATGATCTGGATGACGGTTTATCAACCGTAGTAGGAAGCGGTGGTTTATCGCTCAGTGGGGGACAGCAGCAGAAAGTGGCAATCGCACGAGCGCTGATAAAGGACCCGCCTGTGCTTATCCTGGATGAAGCAGTATCAGCCCTTGATGCTTTACAACGCTCATTGATCATAAAGGCCATAAGAGCTCACAGGGAAGGCAAAACGACTATCATCCTGACGCATGAGTTAGATCAGATAGGGCCTGACGATTACTGCTACATTGTTGATCAAGGTGCATACATAGAACAAGGTTACGGTGGTCAGTTAAATGTTGATTCTTCCACGAATTTTTACGCTTGGAAACATTTGCACCAGGACGAGGAGGACGAGACCGATAATAGTTCACAATTCACATCTGTCGAGACACCAACTGATGTGAAACAGAAGGTATTCGAAAGTGTGATAGATTTTGAAGTTGAAACTCCAAGAGCCGACAAAGAAGTAGGGTATTTCTCTGAAGACTTAGAATCATACATGACTTCTACTAGCTACTCTAGGTCAAGAAAGAACAGACAAAGAATTTTGGTCAGCAATGAATCCGAGAAGATCTCATCAGATTGCTTGAAGGAGAACCGAACGCTAGTTCCGATCCGTGTAATATTGAAACGAATGTTCCTGTTGAAGCGAAGAAGAATATTGCTTGTTTTAGGAGTTTTGTGCTCGTTCATAGCCGGGGCTGCCAATCCTATATTCTCCTATACTTTTAGCTATCTCCTAAATGGAGTCGCTCCTCAAGAGAATGGGGTGGGGTCAGACAGTTACTTACTCAGGTGGTCACTGATAGTAATCGGGATGGCGGCAGCAGATGCCATCTTTAACTTTGCAAAGGACTTCTTATTGGGATATTGTAGCGAATGCTGGATCCAACAGCTGAGAAACGAGGTTATGCAAGGAATAAATATGACACAATTAAAGTGGTTTACAAGAGAGACTAACAAGGCGTCGGAAGTTTCGGCCTTGTTGCTGAATGATTTACGTGATGCAAGAGCTTTGGCTTCAGATTTTGTGAGTACCGTTTCCACTTTTATGATAGTATCATCGATAGGTCTCATGTGGGCGCTCATAAGTGGATGGAAACTTAGTCTAGTTTGCATGTCCACATTTCCACTCATCATTTTCTTTTCTGCATTTTATGGCATGCTTCTACAGAAACAGGAGACTCAGTACAAGACAGCGGTTGCAGATCTCGAGAATTTACAGTACGAAATAACTAACGGAATAAAGACGATTAGACGGCTTCATCTTGAAGCGTCTTTTCTTGAGCGGTATTCGAAGCTCGAGGCAAAGATGGCAAGAATAGGTTCACTGCGTGCCATATCTACTGGCTTAGGAATTGCTGTTTTAGAGACTCTAACAATGTGCATCCAGGCGATCCTATTTTATTATGCGTTAACACTGGTATCAACAGGTCAATATACGATAAACAAGATGTTCGAAACCCTCACTCTACTGCTATTTACAATAATGACATGCAATACACTTGTCAACCAAATACCAGATATCAGTCGAGGACAGAGAGCTGCAGACTTTGTTTTCAGAATGATAAGGGAAACTAAATGCGTTTCAAGCGTACTAGACAGCGCACCAGCTACTGGCCAAATTGAGGAGCTTCCCACCGTTATCTCCGTACAAAATTTGAATTTTGCCTATCATACTTCGCCTTCGACTAGTATCTTCGATAACTTGAGCTTAGAGCTCTCAGCAGGTACGACAGTCGGCATAGTCGGTGAATCGGGATCTGGGAAGTCTACGTTGATCACACTTCTTACTAAACTGCATGACGCCAAATCTGGAACAATCCAAATAGAAAACAAAGATATTAATGATTGGAATACACGGGATTTGCGTAGCCAAATTGCTGTCGTGGAGCAGCGACCAACACTATTTGCCGGCACCATCAGAGAAAATCTGGTCTATGGTTTGATGAGAGATGTACTCGAAGTCGAAATATATGATCTTCTGAAGTACGTTGGAATACACGATTTCATCAAGAACTTGCCCTTGGGGTTAGATGCTCCGATAGATCAGGATTTACTATCAGGTGGACAAGCTCAAAGGCTTTGTATAGCCAGAGCATTACTACGCAGACCAAGGATCTTGATCCTTGATGAGTGCACTTCAGCTTTGGACCCAGAAAGCTCACATATTATCAACAGTATCGTCAAAGAAGGTCCGCCGGCTCGCTTGACAATCTCTATAACGCACAATGTGGACATGATGAAGGCTTGCAATGAACTGGTTTTCCTAAAGAATGGTAAAGTAGCCGGCAAAGGAAGGTTTGAAACGCTTTACATGCAGAATAAAGCGTTCCAAACTCTTGTATCCAGTCATTATTAGAACATTATCAGACTTTGAATTCAACATTCGTTTACATCAATAGTAACCTGCAATCTTTATTGTTACGTGACATTTATAATATAATTAGTTATCAAACTACTGCCTAATCGTCAAGTACTGAGCCTACCGAAGCTTTCATAAGTGAATAGTTATGAAAGGAACCTCTACATCCTCTCCCTCTTTATCGTCTGCACATATCTCCAAGATCATTGTGCGAACATGTGGGGGTACATCAGCTTTTGTGATAAATTTAACCAGATCTGTGATAGAAAGGTTTAGTCTTTCCTTTAGTTTCTTTGGTGGGAAGAAAGAAGCGTATAGGAGGGACACTCCGTAGGAGAGCATTGTAATCTCTAGGCCTTCTTTATCTTGGAAATGTTTTATCAAATCACTTAGCTTAACATTACCTTCAACATCGAAACGATCCCATATCTTGTCATAACTTTTACCGTTGTAACTTCCCTTTGGAGAGGCAATTGGTTCAGAGAACCCGAAGAAAGGCAGGGCCAGATTCACGAATCCATTTTTGTACTGTTCGATATCAGTCTTTCCATCAGCAACTTTATAAAGCTCCAAGTTGACTAGCCCTGTCACTAAAGAAGTTGTCGTTGCAATGGCAGGAATGATACGCCCAGCGATGAATTTTGTCCTTTGACGATCGACTGGTTCAATGAAATAGTTTTGAGCCCTACAGTTTGAACAGGCTGTAATAAACTCGATGTGGTGGTTGGTATCATCATCTTTCTCAAACTCTACGGGGATCATCCGGAAACCTGCTAAGGTGATTGGATCCGGTAATGTAGATGCCAAGGCCTTTAATGAGTCAATACCATCAAGACCATCTGCATTGGGATCAGGATCGTCATCGTTGACCTGAATTTTAATATCCGATCTAGGCGTGAACTCGGAGACTTTCACGCTTCCAAGCACACTTGCGTAAGCGGCTTTGTTTGGCGTACCAGAGTCGCCAACTAGCCCGTAATTGAATGCACGAAGATTGGCTGCCCCTACGATGAAATCAAAGTGATCATCGTTATTGATGTCGAACTCCAACGGAGTTGGCGCTCTTTTAGGTCCTGACCAGAACGGCTCACCACTCGATGTTTTGGCATCTCTGGGGAAATTATACAAGAGTTGCTTCACGTCATGGTTGAACTTTTTCTCAAATTCCAATCTGGCCCATTTGATACAATCATCGAAATTGGCTGGTTTCTCATTAAGCGCCTCGTAGATAGTCTCTAAAACAGATTTAACATCACCGCTTTGTTTCATTGTTTGTTCTACGAAGTTTGGTTGTGTCAAATAGAGATTCACATTTTCTGGAGCATCGGCAAAATAGCCTTGGAATAGTGATTTAGCCCATGCAATAGTGTGATCAATCTTATTTGGGAAAGAGCGCAACGTACAGAGCGGAATCGATTTCTCTGGAGGATCTCTGGAGGATGAATATGATTCAGTAAGCCTTGGGATAATTACCTGACTATTCCCCTTTGTACCTAAAGTACCAGATTCCAAGAGTGCCTTTCTGTAAAAGACACAACGACGATCCACATAAGTTCTAGCATCGACATTATCCAAAGCATTAGTAACAAAATCCAAGCCTTGCCAGAAGAAATCATCGAAAATGTTCTCTGTCTCAGGACCAACTTTATCTATCTTGGCTTCTATCTTTCCTTTCAAAGCAGGATTCATGACGCTAACTGCTTCTGCGGCAACTTCAGACTTATTTCTTCCAACATCCTTAGGTCGAAACAAAAATTGACGATTTAAGTTCGATTTTTCGATTGAGTCATTGTCTGTTACTATAATTTTACCCTCAACGCCTGAGCCGAGTCCCATTAGCGCCCAGTTCTTCAACATTTCGCATCCGATCGCTCCAGAGCCGACTAGGAACACAGTCAAATTAGCAATTTTCTTTTGGAATTCGAGACCAAACACAGCAATTTGATTGTCATAACGTGTGTTGATAGCAGCAGTAGTTTGCTCGGTTCTTGGATATTGTTGAGGCGAAGGCAGTGATTCCAGGGAATCAAAGTACATGTACTGCTTCAAAGGCGTAAACTTACCTGAACAAGCTTTTAGGACTTCTTGAGCTATGAAACCTCCAAATAATGCTACCATGCCTGGTATATCACCTCGCGCTTGATAAGCCAACTCTTTAATAATAGTTTCGTTTATCTCTGCATCGGCACCCCCCAGCACATCTGGCTGCTCAGCGGCTACAGCTGCAGTTAGAGAAACAAGTTCCGAGGCATCTTCGTCATTCATCGGTCTTGGTAAGCGTCCATTGTGTCTATCCGCAAACCTATGTAAAGCTTGGAAACCCAAATGCAGTTGACCGGCTCTTTCGACCTTTGCAAAATCTGAATAAAGCATTTCTGGAGCCGCTAAACTCTCTTGCAAAGATTTAAAAGACATCTTCTGTGGGACTTTGACCTCCGTGAATAAACCTCCTTTCCTGTACTTCCCGTACTTCTCCACAGATCCGATTTTGAACGCAAATGGACCTAATACCTCGACCTTAAACAGCGTTCCATCGTTTAGCTTCTCCAATCCTTCCACTTCAGAAAACTTGACATAGTTCCCATCCTCAAGACCGTGTCTATTTTCATCCAGCATCGTCACAGTACCATCGCTCTCGATATCAGACACTATTCCCGTGCGTGGCTCTTCACCAGTAGAGTCAATAACCGTAAATTCCTCTCCCAGATCAACAAACGCGCTTCCAAACAAACCGCGAGTCTCGGTACAGATAAATTTGATCCCAGCAGCATGACAGATATTATTTAACACAATCTTCTCCTTCAAAGACACCGTATCAGTCGCTACTACGACTTCATACTCCAACAATTGTCTATCATCCTGCAGACTCTCGAGTACCTTCACAGGCACATAAGAATTCAATTCAGCAAGCTTATCTCTCGAAACTCGGTCCCTAGGTTTACCCAAATCCGCCTCTGTAAGAAAAAACTGCGTAGAAAGATCCTGTAACGTTGCCGGTTCCGGATCGTACACCGCCAACGACTTAACTCCAGCTAGAACAACGTTCTTAGCAATCTCCACACCCAATCCACGCATACCAACCACCAGCACATTCGAGTGTTGCATTTTCAACATCGCTTCCTTCCCCAAAACATACAACTGCCGCGAGTACAAACCTTCATCGATCTCCCCGTTAACTGGAACCCCGCTCATCGTTAATCAGTCACTCAGATACCACCAATGGACCGTTTGACCACCATCTAACCATCAATCTTCTTGTGTTTACTCATCTTATTCAGGGTGCTTCACCGGTTTGCCACCGGAGGCCGGGTAACACCAATGAGCTTCGGCCGGGTAACATCTTTGCTATGATGGCCGGGTAGTCCCCAGCTGATCCTGGCTATTGAAGGTATTAGATGGTCTAAAAGGTCAACTTTAAGCGGTTATTGTGAGCTCTAGAGACCGGTATGGGTGCTGTTACTGGTCTGTACGGTGGTGCGATCACCACTTATCTGCCAGAGGGTTTTTTAGACGCTTCGCTGTTACGGGAAGTGCCCGATACGCAAGAAGTGTACGTTAACAGTCGCGGGGAACACGAGCGGTACGACGACGGACTCGGGAAGAATGAGAGCGTAGTGGTGGATCTGTTGGAACGGGTAGACGCTGACGACGACGTCGAAGCGCTCAGGGTGCATGTTATGGAGATAGCAAGTTTCGATAGGGGTTCTGATGTGAAATTTACGCGGCTGGAACAACTCGCCGAGAATCAACAGGCGTGTGTTGTGGTTGAAAGAGTGAACAAGTGGGGAAAACAGGAATTGAACGAGACCGTGGTGCTGTGTGTCGGGCTGATTCGACTCGCGGACGTGGCTACAGATGTGGTCATTACGGTTCATGTGCCGTGGTCGAACGAATCGTTCGATGGACACGAGCTGCCAGCACCGATCGAAGCAGCTTACAAGCTGCTTCTAACGATGGTAACCGAGTTCAAAGTAGTGGATAAATCGCTATTTGTATAGGCGATGGGCTCGTACGAAGCGATATGGATACGACTAAGTTGAACTGGACCGGTATGATGAAGAGAAGAAGAGGTTTTAGCTGGGTTTAGGAGGTCTAGAAGCGTTGGTTTGGGTTTAGTGAGTTGCGAGAGTGATAGATATGGCTAAAGCTAAGAAGGGGATCTTTTTTAAGCGGTGGTTGTTGCTTGTTGTGCCGGCAGTTGTTGCGTTGACGTTACTGGTTCGGTTCTTGAACAATTCCAAGGCGAGCGATTTGCAGAATTTGTTGCAGAATTTACCGAAGGAAATCTCACAGAGTATTAATTCTGCAGCTTCGAGCCAGAAAAGCGATGCTGATTTGATGCAGCAGTTTGAAGCTTTGGCTAATGAGATTAAGAAGAAACAAGAGGAGCAGAGCAAGCAGTATGAAAAACAGCGTTTAAGGCTAGAAAAGCAGATCCAGGAGTTGCAGCAGATCCCCGAGAGGGCTACTTTGCGTGAAAAATTGGTGTATGCGTTCAGATACGACACTAAAAGCAAGTTTCCAGCTTATATATGGCAAGTGAAGGCTAATTTTGGCGGCGATCTTGAGGATATCTTGGATCGGGAGAGAAACTGGGACGATAAAAACCCTGGGTTTGTCCATGAAATTACAAACGAGGATATGGCAGAGACTTTAGTTAGGCATTTCTATTCGGGGATCCCTGAAATCGTAGAGGCCTATTTGGCGCTACCGTCTACCGTACTGAAAGTGGATTTCTTCAAGTACTTGGTTCTGTTGGCTCGTGGCGGTGTGTTTGCAGACATGGATACTAACCCGCTTCAACCAGTGCCCAACTGGATTCCAGAAGAGATTGAACCACACAAGATTGGTATTATCGTTGGAATCGAACACGATGCAAATTCCCCCGATTGGAGAAGTCGCTACGTCAGAAGGTTGCAATTTGGTACTTGGATTATCCAGGCCAAACCGGGACATCCAATCATCAGAGAAGTTGTCGCAAAGATCACAGAAGTAACTTTACAGCGCAAAAAGGACGGCGCTCTCAATGTTAATTTAAGAAACGATTTGAACATTATGAGTTGGACCGGATCAGGTTTATGGACTGATGTAATTTTCACCTATTTCAACGATTACATGAGAAGCGGCATCCTGCGCAAGGTAACATGGAAAGAGTTTCATGAATTAAATGAACCTAAGCTGCTAAGCGATGTTCTAGTCTTCCCACAATTCTCATTCAACGCACCAGTGGAAATTAAGAATGACGACCCAAATAAACCGTTATATTTTACCACTCACAAAGGCAGAAAATCATGGAAAACTGCACCAAAAGTCGAGAGCAATTGAGTTCTTTAACCCTGATCCCCGCCATTTGTAAGTTTATGCATTCTACAATCAACAAGATCAAAGATAGATGTTCAGAGTGGCGCCCAAAGCTCTACTAAAAACTGGGCTAATAAGATTTTCCTCGTCAGTGTTCTGTTGTCCCTATCTGGTTACTCATCATATTCATCTATCTTTCTATTTATTTAAGTCAAATTCACAATAAGACATTCTACTGAATAGATCAAATGAGAATCTGAGGCAAGCTGTTCACTTTCTATTCAAGTAGTGTCAAACAAAGCTAAGAACTATCTACAACTCAAGACCTTTTATACAAGCCAACAATGAACAACGAAATGAAAAATTTTCAGGCTCACCATTAACGATTGTATCGACCTAGAGATAGGGCATTTATATGGTATATGAATAGTGTCTAGTAGCCTGTTTGTTGTAGTCTCCCGGTACCGTGATTGACCAATATCTCAAGCCTCTGATTCTTGTTTAAGTTGAGCTTCTCTTTCTAATCTTTCCTCGATCTCTCTTAGCTCTTTTTCCCTCTCCAAGAGTTCCTTTCTCTTGAACAGCAGTTCCTGTTGGACTCTTTCTTCGAAGGCCTTCAGCCTTTCTTCCTCCAGTCGAATCTGCTCTTCCCTTGCCAAATACGTATCGTGAGGTGCGTTTGCAGGCTGTTGGTCAGCATTCGAGGCCACAGATCTGTTGGGCGTCGAGATCGCTGGAGACGCGACGTAGTTCATATCAGCAGCTGCATTGGCAGTGGATCTAGCGAATGGTACAGATTCTCCAGAGAGCGCTTCCGTTCTATATCTCTCGTAAAGAATTTCGTGTGTGTAATCCTTAAGATCATGCAAATGTGAAATGAGAAGTGTGTTTCTCAAAACAACGAAATCGGAGATTGAAGAATCCTCGACGTCCAACGTACCCCAGGGATATCTCCTGCCCCGGATTGTCACTCCGTCGCCAAAATCTTCGACATCATTGGAACCGATAATCGAGAAAGGTAACAACGAGCGGAGATACGTGTTGGTCTGATAATCTTCCTCGGAGATATCTTCCTCATCGAACGGGAAGTTGTAAATGGGCAAATTGAACCGGTCTACATCTTCCATGATCAATTTCTTGTTCAATTTAAGCTCCTCAGGCGTCAATGAATCAGATTTGCTGATCACGGGAATCACGTTTACTAGTGATCCAAGCTTTCTAATAAACTCAACATCCATTTCCTTCAAGCCATGGCCCGTGGGATTGATCAAGTACAAACAGCAATGCACCCTGCCGTCCTTAAACCTCGGGTTTCTCCTGACACGGCTTTCCTCGAGTAAAATTTCGTCGTATTGATGACGAATATAATCAGAAATCACTTCAAATGACGGACTATTATCCAGCGAGTCCCCAAACCCGGGCGTATCGATTATATTCAACTGGATCTTTACCCCTTCATCGTCTTCTAGTTCCACCGTCTCTTCCCTCAACTGCAGTTCAATCTCAGTTGACGTATCTGTCGGTAACATTACCGTCGTCGACACATCAACAACCTGCTGACCACATAGTGTGTTTATGAACGTGGATCTACCGCTACCAGATTGACCAACCACCATCAAGGTGAACGTGATACCTCTCTTCAAATGCTTCCTTCTCCTCAAAGTGGAGGATGCCTCTATAATACTTGACATCGGTGACGAACTGGACCCAAACAGTACTCCAACAACAGTTTCTAGACGACTCAATGGCTTCAATGTTGTCTCTTCTATTAGCCTGTCGCTTGATTCGTTTCACCTATCTGACCGCTGTCCGGCCGCTGTCCGGAACTACCGGTGATGTCCGGCGCTTCCGGTCCCTGTCCGGGACAACCGGTGTCCGGTCGGACAAGATTTGAAAAATTTGGTTGACTCACCGTAATAAAGAGCGATGGCTACGATTTATAGAGATATAAATTGAATGGAATGAGCAATTGTGGCCTTGTTGGGACCTGTTGTTGTGCCAGTTCAGTAGATATGACTACTATGAATGCCAAGAAAGTTGTTCTGATCGATAACTATGACTCGTTCACTTGGAATGTTTACGAATATCTTTGCCAAGAAGGTGCTGATGTTGAAGTGTATCGTAACGATAAGATCACTGTGGAAGAGGTTATTCGGTTGAAACCTGATTTAATTTTGATTTCTCCCGGTCCAGGTCATCCCAGGACAGATTCTGGGATTTCTAGGGACTGTATCCGTCATTTTGCAGGTAAGATTCCTGTATTTGGGATCTGTATGGGCCAGCAATGTATGTTTGATGTGTTTGGCGGTGAAGTGGCGTATGCGGGAGAGATTGTACACGGCAAGACGACTGAAATTTTCCACGATAATAAAGGTATCTTTAGAAATGTTCCTCAAGGTGTGGCGGTCACTCGATATCATTCATTGGCGGGCACTGAGCAATCACTGCCGGCTGAGCTGGAGATTACTGCAAGAACTGAGAACGGTATTATCATGGGTGTAAGACATAAGGAATACACCGTAGAGGGTGTGCAATTCCATCCAGAGTCCATTTTAACGGAAGAAGGTCATTTGATGATAAGAAATATCCTAAGTATCGAAGGGGGCACCTGGAAGGACAACGACATGAGAAGCGTACCTAATGGAGTCGGCAAAACTAAGATCTCCACACTGGAAAGGATATATGAGCAACGGAAAAAAGATGTTGATATTTTAATGAAGACTCCGGGCTTCACATTGCAAGATTTGCAAACAAATTACAGCCTCGGTTTGGCACCAAAAAGCCAGAACTTTTATGATAGACTTATCGCATGCCAAGGCAGAGCGGCCGTTCTTGCCGAAGTTAAAAGGGCTTCTCCATCAAAAGGCGATATCCAACCCAATGCCGTCGCAGCAGAACAAGCATTGAAATATGCGAGAGCAGGAGCCTCTGCAATTTCCGTGCTTACAGAACCACACTGGTTCAAAGGTAGTTTGCAAGATCTGATTAATGTAAGAAGAGTTTTAGACTTGGAATATGCAACTAATCCTTCCGCCAGACCTTGCGTTCTGAGAAAAGAGTTCATCTTCAGCAAGTACCAAATATTGGAAGCGAAACTAGCTGGTGCAGATACCGTCTTGCTGATAGTCAAGATGTTGGAACAAGAACTTTTGCAGGACTTGTACAATTATGCCACAAAGGAATTGGAGCTAGAACCTCTCGTTGAGGTGAACTCAAAAGAAGAGTTAGAGCGAGCATTGGCCATAAATGCCAGAGTTATTGGTGTCAATAATAGAGACCTACACTCTTTCACTGTTGATCTCAATACAACCAGCAGTCTGGTTAGTTCCGTGCCAGAGGGAAAGCTACTGATTGCCCTCTCCGGTATTACCAGCAGCCAAGATGCTGAAGAATACAAAAAAGAAGGTGTAAAAGGTCTCCTAGTAGGAGAAGCTTTAATGAGATCAAGCAATGTTGAATCATTTATCAAAGACCTCTCTTTCTGAGTAGGTTTTTGTAATAATTCGAAAGGTTACATATAGATGCGAATATCCGATAGACATTAGCGCAACGTCTTTTAATAGTCAGCACAAGATATATCGTTAAATGCCGACTATCCATTAGTCTTTCTTACCACCGTTGGGTTTAGTGAATTTTGAGCTGGGGACATATTTTAGTCCTTTGAACTCCTTTTCTTTGTTGTGGGTTTGTTGTGCCACTACAAAGCCAACGTCCACTAGTTTTGGCCAGTTCACATATTGCAAGCCATTTTGTATCAAGAATCTAGCAGCGATTATCAAAATGATGGCAGCACTTAGGAAAAACGTTAGATTCTTGCTGCTTGAAAAATGCTCTTTTGGAAAGACAATTGTAGCTGCCAGTACGGTCAGCGCAGCATACATTACTGTTGGCATGAACTGGATGTAAAGTGGTCTTCTATCTGGGAACGGTGACTGGATAGAGGACATGTATGGTTTGAAATTACCCAAAATTAAATCATACGAATCTTGCCGTGGGCCATCAGAGAGGTTGTTTTGATAGTATCGAGAAGCTGAATTGATGAAATCTTTGAAAGCCCCAGACCGTGTACGCTTGCCCGTTCTCGTAAAGTCTGTCTTTAGAGCGCTTGTACCAGAATAAGAGCAACTGACTGCATCGGCATTGTCAGCCCAGAAGCTCTGGAAAGTTGATAGCAGCTGGACGTCTTCTTCCCATGCCGCACCGTTTGTAATCACACCTGCCTTTTCGAGTTCTTCTTGCAAAACCCAGTGAGCCAACACGGATTGGACAACATTAGTTCTATCTAGACAGTCCATACAGTTAGTTCTGACGACGGATGTTTGCTCATTGACAATTTTTATAGTCTCACCGTTTGGTGACTTAACAACATGAAAGAAATCGGTTTTCTTCAATCCCATATCTTTCAAATGGTCAATCAAGAGCTTAACTCTGTACCATCTCATCTTTCGACACTCATGATGGAAATCAAAGTAAATATAGTGTAATTTTGGATCATTGAGTGCATGAACGGCAGATTCGTATGCATCCTTGACCGGTTGCTCATGCCCACTTTGGTTCACCAAATTAACCAGATAATTATCACCATAAAGCTTCTTTTGTTCATCAAAATGTCTTTTAGCGGCATTCAATGACGATTGTTCACCAATAACCAGGCTAGGCTTGTATTTCAAATTGTTGATCTCAGCCCAGTAGACCGGGACAGAACCTCTGGTCTGAAGGAAAGAGAACTCTTGAATATTATCGTTTCTCAAACCTTGTACAACCAAAATTTGTTCTGTTTCGTTAAAGTTCCCAACGTTACCGTCTTCATCGATCCCACGACGGAAATATCTAGTACCAGCTCTGAACCTGCTGCGTCTAGTGATCAGCCCCACGGTGATCGGCACAGAGTTCAACACTCTATCAACAGTCTTCGCATAACCGTAAATAACGGGCTGAATAAAATCAGATACACGACTCTCAGTGCTTGCCAAGTTTCGAAGATCCTCCGTCAAATAATAGTTCCAAAAAAACCTCGTATCAGCAGTTTTCCACGACACACCACCAATCTGCTCATTCCTCTGCAACGAATTCGTCAGATCGTAGCTGTACGAGAAGTACAACGTTGCATTATTCAAATGCAACTCTAAAAGCTTCAAATACTCAGATTCGTCAGAGTCCACTCGTCCATTCAATTTAACGGGTACAATACTGTAATTAACAACCTTATAAACCACATGTCGATTCAATCTACCCGTTTCCTCCACTCTATCTGCAATAATCGCATATCTATTCAACTTCAACTTAATAAATCCCAACAATGCCGCAATCTTCTTGATCTTCCCATGCAGAGGGAACTCCTCCAGGCCCACAAGACTTACATTCTGGTCCTGACACGACAACTGGATCACAGTATCGCTCTTTTCCGTCACAGAAGCACATTTAAACACAAGTCCCTCCGAGGTCCTACTGTACAACAAAGGTCCCGCCATTGATCCCTCAAACTCACCGTAACGTCGACCAGCCTCGATTGCAATGCTACCAGCTACTTATACCGACCAATTGGACTGCAAACTGTGTATATATAGTTCAAATATTTTCAGTAGTTGACGAGGCTGGTTAAACGAGATAGCACTGCCTTGTAAAACGCCAAGAGTTGGTCAAGTAGCAGAGATATCGCTCTGGGAGCTGATTGGAGGTGTTAGAATTGACAAGATGTTTGAATTGAGTGGTACTTTAGAAGGACACTCGCAGGACGTGCGGGATGTGGTCTGTATGAGCGATGATAGGATTGCGAGCGTTTCGAGGGACGGTACGTTGAGAGTTTGGTCGAGATCGGAGGTTGGGGAGTGGCATGGTGTTGTCCTGGAACGGTGTGATGGGTTCCTGAATAGTGTTTGTTACAGCGAGAGTCAGGGTTTGTTGTATTATGGTGGGAAGGATTCGCTGGTGAATGCGTGTTATGTGGAGGGTGTTGAGGGCCAGGATCCTGTGTATACGCTCGTTGGACATGGTTCTAATGTGTGCAGTTTGGACTGTCGTGATGGAGTTGTGGTGAGCGGGAGCTGGGATAAGACGGCGAAGGTTTGGGAAAATGGTAGGTTGAAGTGGGAATTGAGAGGGCATGAAGCGTCAGTTTGGGACGCTAAGGTAGTTCCCGGCACCAGAGATGAGTTTTTGACTGTTTCTGCGGATAGGACCGTCAAGTTGTGGAAACGGGACTCAGTAGTGAAGAGTTTTGCGAATATTCACAAGGATGTCATTAGACATGTTGAAATTGCGCCCTCTGGGGAGCATTTTGCTACTTGTTCGAACGATGGAACGATAAAGATGTGCGATTTTGATGGGAAACTGCTGCAGACGTTTGAAGGTCACGAAAGCTTTGTCTACAGCTTTAAGATACGCCCGAATGGTGAGCTAGTGAGCTGCGGTGAAGACAGAACCGTGAGAGTATGGCTACCCAATGGGCAACTGAAACAAGTGATTCAAATTCCTGCGATATCTGTGTGGACAATTGACCTATTGCCAAACGGCGATATTGTAGTCGGAAGCAGTGATAACTGTATAAGAGTTTTCACCGAGGATGAAGTTAGAAAAGCTCCTTCACACGAGCGAGAAGCTCTCCAGAAAGAAATTGAGAGCTCCACGATAAACTCGCAAACTATGGGCGTCGATGAATCCAATATAGAGCCATACGAGAGCTTGCAATCGCCAGGGAAAAAAGAGGGACAAGTTATCGTTGTGAGAGCTCCTACGGGAGTTGTAGAAGCGCACCAATTTACTCAAGGCGTATGGTCTAAGATTGGTGACGTCGTTGGTTCCGCTCAAAGTGGGAGCGGCAAGAAAACTGAATTTGAAGGCAAAAAGTATGATTACGTCTTTGATGTCGACATCGAAGACGGTAAACCTCCGTTAAAACTACCAGTCAATACGAGTGATAATCCATACACTTTGGCGGACGATTTTTTAGCCCGTAATGATCTGCCCATCTCTTATCGTGATCAAGTGGTGAATTTTATTCTAAAAAATACAAGCGGCATGTCGCTTGATGTACCAGATACCACGCCCCAGGCATCTAGCTACTCGGTGCTGCCCGTGAAGGATTTCCTCTTCATGAGCGACTACAATCCAGAAACTATATTCAACGGCATAGTCAAGCTAAACTCCAATCAGAAGATCTTTGATGACGAATCCCTGGCTGAGATAGGAGCCGCTTTACACAATGTCGACGAAAGCTGGGAACTATTGTATTCATACGCAACCACAATAAGATCCCAATGGCAGGTTAAAGTTCCAGCATACGATCTCATCAGAATCATCGTACCCAAACTGCCCTACTCTCGGGACATCGGAGACTTCATAGAAGAAGGTCTGGGCAATAAAAACATCGCTATCGCTATGCTGACAGCTCGTATCCTTACAAACTGCTTCCAAAACGAACATTGGGGCATCGGATTGATGTCCTCTGGAAACGTCTACAACTCAGTATTCGTGACCATAGACGATGAGTTTCCCCAGGCAACACAGAAACAACTTCAGAATTTTGCCATAGCAGTCTCAACACTGCTTTTCAACTACAGTGCGCTTATTGTCAAAGAACCAAGATATCTGGGCATTGTGCCAGCTATCTCAGACGCCATAAACACAAAATTTGGAATCAAGACATCGTTTCAAGATTGCGAAGAAGCTGCCTACAGGCTTCTCATAGCTTTTGGTAACCTCGCTACCGTGGAACCATCTTTGAAGCATTTCGCTGGCTCTCTCTCGTGGACGAAAAGACTCAAGGCAGTGTATGGCAGTTCGCCCAGGTTTCAGCAGGTTTTTCAAGATTTGAATATATAATATCGATATACTGTAGTCTTGTAAGCTGGCATTGGTATGTTCACTGTTGTCCAAGCATACGCTTAATAAAATACAAACGTTTTAGCATAAGAGGATAGTGTAGAAAGGGACCAAGAGCTCATTAGAATGTCGATTGAGCAATCTTTAAGTCAGATAATCGATGAAGAGGTAAGTACTGGTTTCAACAACGAATTCTCTGGTGTTCAGGTCACTAACATGTTCATTATAGCAAGCTTCTACCGATGCAAAGCACAAAGTAACTGTAAGTTGAGATGATTTTGGATGCCAATCTATGATACTACGTTTCTAACCCTTTGGGAGGAACGACAGTTTGAAGTTTCAAGATATTAACCGTGGTCCTGGTGATCAATTGGACAGAAGTATCGTCGTAGAGATTTAAGGAATAGTCTAGCGTCTCGAATTGGTACAATTGAGAGTTCCCACCGTGGTAGCAGTGAAGAACGGCGGAGAGAATCGTCTTTACCTCCAAAGAGGCGAATTAAACTTACCAATATCCCACTTGACGTTTCTGACTACACTTTAGAAGACATGATGAAGGAATATGGTACGCCAATCTATTCGAATTTCTATGATTCCAAGGACAGTAGAACCGCAGTGTTTGAGTTCCAAGACGACCAAGTCTTGGAGAAGATACTGGAAAAATACAACGACACTGATCTGAACGGTGCTCGGTTGTGTGTGGAGATCGTTGAGATCAACGACAAGAGGAACAGACGTCGGAACAGGCGGGCCAACCAGGCCTCCAGCCGCGGTAGTCACTATGGTGTTCGCAAAGAACGTGGTTCTCAGCGTGAGCGAGTGAGAAAACCCACAGTCGAGGATTTGGATGCAGAATTGGAAGAATATATGAATAGTTAAACCTTTTACTTTTGGTTCTTCAATCCAGGAGCTCGTAAGGGTGGTTCCCGCTTTCTTAGCAGGCAGCGGGAACCAGTTTACCGGAAAGCCAGGTTTTTATATCAATGAATATTTCTGCCTTTAATTGTACTCTACTTCAGGGCTTCTATCTACAATGAAGCTCACCTGTACTCTGCTCAGGATTATTACTGCAGTATCGTGGCAAAAGTTGTAGAAACTCTATTGCGAATCATTAGCAGTGGATATGTAGAGCTATAACCGCAAACTGTGACTGTTTGTATGTTACATTTATAAATTTATGTCTACTCAGTCTCAGATTGGGAGACAAATGGAGCTAAGTTCTTGGTACCTTCTTCCCAGGAAGCATCATTATAGGTGATTTCGCGGATAGCTTTAATGATTTCATCTGCAGAACCACGAACTTGTTTAGTGGAATCTCTCTCTCTCAAGGTAACGGAGCCGTCCTTAACAGAATCAAAATCAATTGTAACACCGAATGGAGTACCCAATTCATCGTTACGAGCATATCTTTTACCAATAGAAACACCAGAATCATCAACTTTGAATGGAATCTTTTCACGTCTTAGAAGCTTAGAAACCTCAGCGGTCACAGGTGCCAAATCCTTATGGTTAGATAGTGGAACCAAAAGGACTTTGCTTGGAGCAACCAGAGGTGGGAATGACAATACTGCTCTGGCGGTGTCTTCTGGTCTACTCCAGAAACAATGTTCAAAGACAGAGTAGATGATACGACCAATACCAAAAGAGGGCTCAATGACGTTTGGAATATATTCTCTGACGTGCTCTGTTTTTGTTCTTCGTTCAATGGTAACAAATTTATCATCCATCTCCACTTCACCTTCAATGCCATTCACCTTAAGTACGAGCTTACCGGTGTTTTTGAGTTCTTCAGCTTTGGAAGCCAATTCTTCTTGAGACAAATTCAACAGGTGAGCTTCGACCTTTGGAGCATCCTTTCTGAACTTGGGGCCGAAAAGTTTCTTTGTCAAATCAATTTCCCATCTAGTGACCTCAACAGGCTTATCCAATTTTTGTCTCACGACCAATTTCTGCTTAGTTTTATCGGAATGGACAGATAAATCGTATGCAGATCTGTCAGCGCAGCCGACACATTCAATCCAGCCGTAAGAGGTCAACAATTCACCATCCCAACAGTCAGCAGCATAGTGAGCCATTTCATTGGCTAGATGCTGACGGAATCTCATTCTGTTTGGATCGACACCAATCTTCAACAGGAATTGAGCGATTCTGGCAATAAAATAACCTAAAGTCTCGTTATCGACCATTTTGCTTTCGACAGCTTCACCAATGGTTTTAACCACTGGTTCCGTGGAGCCTGCCTCTTGAAGTTCACGAGGTAAGAAGGATAACTTGACGTCCTTGACCTCATGGAACTTTGGATGGGATTTATCCTCTGGGTCAAGGAAATGTTCAATCTCAGCCATCAAGAATTCACGAACTCTTAACAGACCAGCTCTTGGGGAAATTTCATTTCTAAACGATTTGCCGATAGAAGCAGAGGCGAATGGAGTTTTGCCATTGTTGAACTCAAGTAGTTTACTAAAGTTCAAAAACTGACCTTGAGCGGTTTCTGGTCTCAAATAGCCCTTCATGTGACCAGATGGACCAATGGCGGTCTCAAACATCAGATTGAATTCTCTTGGTGCTTCCAGAGGTTCCCCAGTTGCTGGGTTACCAATGTTGTATTTAACCATGAGCTCACCGAGCTCTGGACCAGAATAACCATCAATCTTGGCTAAAATATCTTGATATTCCTTAACAACATGGTCCGAAAGTTTGACCGCTTTAATTTGCTTAACTTTCTTCTTTCTCTTCTTCTTCTCAGCGTCCTCCTCAACTTCCTCCTCGCTGATACCTCTAGCGGCCTTGTCACCCTTCAAACGAGCCTCCAGCACTTCCTCAACCAAATGGTCCGCTCTGAAGATTTCACCCGTTTTCAAATCTCTACACATCCAATCCGAGAATTTATCAACATGTCCAGACGTCTTCAAAACTTCATACGGAGTCAACATAGAACAGTCTACTTCCAACATATCTTCCTCTAAAATGAAATGTTTCCTCCATAAATCAACAACATTAGCCTGGAACGCACAACCTGGTGGACCATAATCGTACAATCCAGACACACCGCCATACAATTCAAAAGCAGGAGCATAAAAGAATCTGCCTCTCAACACAGATTCCAAATTCTCTCTATTAAATTCACTAGCAGATCTGGCCTTTCTAATATCATCAACACTCATTTTCCTGATTTTAACAGATTTCTTGGCAATTTGTGAGTATAATCTTCTAGTAAAGCGAAAGAACCACAACTTGGCTAAACTAACAGACCACAACCTAACCACTAATCAACTGGATATCCAACCTTAACGTTCACAAACTGATCTTGTACAGTTCATTCTCTTAGTCCATCGCTCGAGGCCTCGCCAGCACCAGCCAATTCAGCTGAAAAATTCTCAAAATTTTCACATGGCGAGCCACGTGATCAAAACCACCCATTAGTATATAAGAAGCTCAGGATTCGATTCCACTCTCACTTGACGTTCCATTCGGTTCAGTCGTTGCCTGGCGGTGTGCTAGTTGCCTCGGATTGCCTCGGTTTATCTCGGGTTGCCACTCTCGCCGCCTTAAACGCGTTTGTAGTTGTAGTCGTAGGGCGACAAAACGAGACCTTTGTTCTTGCGAGCACCTCTAAAGATAGTCTCGATGATATCAATCATTTCCTGCTTATCGTCGACTAGAAAGTTCATCTTGTTGTTGTTCCCCGTGCCGAAATCGCACATCATATGCTTGTTACGGTAAAAGAACATCACAGTCAGCGGATCCTGTAGTTCGTACATCTCGTTGAAGTCTGGAACTTCGTCTATATCGCATAGATAGATTGCAGCGAAATTCTTGACCTTTTCTGCTATCGAATAAAGAAGTTCGTCCATCATCATACACTCGGTGTCGCTATCGCGACCAAATCTGATCACAACTAACCGTTCTGTTTCTGTCACAATTGCCTGATCGACATGCCACCCCGTATGGAGATGTGGCAGGAATACGCTACCCATAGTGGTCTTTTAGTTGTATCTTGTTCTTTAGATACTTATATGTTTTGTTTATATAAGCGATGCCCATCAACAAACACAATTGTATGACCCATTGTATCTGATGGGAGACGCCGTCAGCGCTTCGTTGCTTCATATATACATGATATGCGATGGTTACACAAGTTCTCCGAGTTTATTTCTTTGATTTCTTCTTGGTGGCTAGTTTACCCGTTTTGATCTGGCTCGAGTCCTCATTCAGCAGCGATAGATAATCATCAATTTCGAACGCATCCTCGCTATCGGGACCCGCTTCTTGACCCTCATCGGTCTGTTTCTTTGCGTTAGTTTCCACATTTGGTTTCTCGCTCTTCATAGAAAACATAGATCCGTATCTCTGTTCGAACTTGTCGAGTCTGCCACTGGCATTCGCATCGACCACCACAAGATCGTCTCTGCTAGGGTTCCACAGCGGGTTGTTTCTTTGATCCTGGATAAGTCTCAGTTGCGCTTTTGGAAATTGTGATCTTCTCGTTATTACGCTGCCATCGCTTAGTTCTACCTGGACAGTGAATTCATGATATATCGCAGGTCTTGCCTTCCCTAGACGGATCTTTTTCAGTGGTCTTCTTGGTATTGTTAATTGACCGGTATTCTGATGCGAACCTGTGGAAGCAAATCTCTTAATTATAAGACTTCTAAACATAGCTAGCAATGCAAATAGGACGGTATTGGAGGCTCAATGACTAGTTATAATGCTCAGAAACTGGCTGATAAAGCTTAAATCTTACCAGTAAGTCTCAAGAGAAGGCTTGATGAGCATCGTAAACTGTGATGGAATAAGCTTCACCAGGCATCTCTAATAGCCGGGTAACGGACTTTGTACAACTTGGTAGCGCCGTTCCGAGTAACCGTCAATAACGATAACGATTTTCGACATTCGAAAATCGCTCGGGCATGTCCAGCGGGTACCCGGGTAGTGGATTTTTGTTACCCGGGTAGGGCCATTCCGGGTACCGGGTATTGGCAATACCCACCCATCGTGAAAAATGCAGGTAGTTTTGTGTATGTCACTATCTACGAATCGGGCAGTTTTACGGGTATTTTCGTGGTCTATGATTTAGTATTTATCACTTTACACGAGGATTTAGCCAATGTATCTACTGACGCCAAGGTATGCTTAATCATCCCACAAGCGTACTACCATCTGTAAAACTATCTGATGGACTATCTGTGGCCTGCCAAGAACACTCCTCGGGTGTCCGAGGAGCAGTTGAAGTTTCTGGAGACCAAGAATCTTCAGACATGGAATCGTTACTTGCTACGAGCAACGAGCAAGAAGACTGGAACGATTCAATAGAACCATCAAGGTTCATAATCTACACTTTACTTATGTAGGGCTTATCCTAGTTTCTCTAAAATGTATTTTAAGCGGCTAAACAAAATCCGTCAATAACGAGCAAAATTCCGGGTACCCAAAGGTGTCCAAAATGGGCAACTAATGGGTAACCCGTTTGCATTCGTATTTGATGATTACCCGTTGGACATGCCTGTTTTGAGTTACTCAATCTCATAAAGCAGGTAACTCATTATTCGTACATTATGATACTCATTGGCTGAGCTTCACTAAGACTATACTATATATACAACTTTGAGCGTACCGATGCTGTACTGGATGCTCTGGATGAGTGGTATGACTGTAACGCTGTCTTGTTTCTTTAACGCTGAAGCTTTATGTGTTTAATCTTTGTAGTTTTTGACATTTCGGTGTAATCGCTCACACGTCTTGGTTACAGATTAACTTCGTTAACGAGGCCGTTAAGCTGGTTTTGTAGCCGTTGCGCAACGTTGGGATTGACCTTGGCGATGCGCCCGATAATCTCTTGAAACGACGCGTTTCTGATATCAAATATTTGGTCATCTTCAAAATCTTCCGCATCGTCCGCATCGTTCATGGCATTCACTGGAACGTTGTCGTCCTCGTCTGCTTCATCGGCTTCCAAAGCTGCTTCGTCGGCTTCACCAGTGGCAACGCCGTTGTCGTAATCGTCATCTTCGTCTTGGTTTGATACCGTACCGTCCAACGGTTTGTTGTTGTCAGTATTGTTCTCTTCATCCATGTTCACATCACCTTCAGCGTCCGTGCTTTGCTCTTTAATCATCGATTCCTTGACATATACCATGTTTTTGAAATATTTGAGCTTGTACTGATTGAATTCATAGTTTCCCTGAACCATGCATCCTAGCTCGTATTTTACAATCCTTCTTATCTTTGCTAGATCAAGCTCTGGAAACCAACCTGTTAGTTCATTTGCAACAGGCAGAAACTCAATTTTAGAGTAGATTTCAGCAATATTGGGCTCTTGCACTAGCAAATCCACTTGCAGCATCAAATACCAAGGAATTTGCCTTCCATTGAACTTGAACCTACTGTCAATATCACCTGGTGTGTCCGATTCATAGATTAACGGTGGCGGTTTTGGTATATGTTTCCTCAGAGCTGGTGATCGCAGTAACTTCCTCTCTATCTTGAAATATTCAGTTTGATATTTGGCGTAGTCTGCAGAGCTTCGAGGGTCAACTCCAAATCTGATATAGGTATTTCTCCATGGTCCCATAGTGAATCTAAAGGAAAGTAGTGCAAGCGCAATTTTGAGAGTATGATGAATTTCTTTCCTCACAATGCCATCTATGTGTCTCTTAACCCATATGGGCCTTTTGGCAAATAGCTCTTTCAATATCTTTAGACATTCCTCCAATGATTCATAAAAGCCCGATTCCTTCTTGGTCCCAGGATATACTCCAGTTGCTTTGGCTGCTTCATAATCTTTCTGCAATAGTGCATGAGGCTTTTCAGGAACCGTGGTATTATCATTCATATCATGCACAAATTGTTGATAATTCTTGATGTACGTTCCCTTCACTTCAGAGACACCATTTGCTTTCTTTGTTGCAAAGGGGTTGGCCTTGTAGTTATATTGGTACGGCAAACTTACCATTGATAGTCTAGGTGGGGGAGGCAATTGGAAATCCCCACCGGGTATCTTTGATGTGCGATCAATTACCAAATTGCTGATATTATCAAATGGCCGAGGGTCCTGATCAGGCACTGATTCAACAAAGGATTTAAGCTTAGTCCAATCCAAAGCATCAAAACTTGTTTTAAACTCTTCAGCAGATGGACAATTATCGAGTCTTAGCTGGAAATCCGACATTTCTCTGAATTTGATGGTATTATTCACTATTGCCACTGGAGTAACTGTAATATCTCGACTTGTAAGCGATTCGAGCGATTTTTTAATGCTTTGACCATGCTTAGCCAACGTACCCTTTGGCATTTCGATCTTCAAGATGATGGATTCATCTCTAAACGGTACTCTCTTACCTATGATCGGATGTTCATTGAAGAATCTCTCTGATCCGTCTTCATCCCGCCCTTCATTCAAATAAAGCTCTAATCCCTTCTGAGAATCTACATTCTCACCATGCTCACTAAAGATCTCCTTCACCTTCCTCAGCCCACCACACATTGCAATAGCCTTCGTAACGCTCTCCTGCGAGCTAGAGACACATAAGGGAAGCTCTAAACTTGGGATATGAGGAATGTCCAATGTGTATTCTTTCGCCAAGGCAGCACAACGTTCAGGAGTTGGCGATAGTCTAGTCAAATCACTCCTATCATCAGTCATTTCGACCAAATTTGCTTCTTCGAACTGTTTAGAGTTGTTAGTTCGTTCTTTAAAGACTTGATCAATGATCTATCGATATAACCATCAGTCAATGAGCGGATTCTGACAGTCGTTACTATACTTTGAAGTCCTATCTGACTGTTTGAATACCCAGTAACATTGGATAAATAAGGAACATATGTATATCTTTTATATATACAAACGATATGACGGGTAAAACCGTCATCTTAAGCAAATCATTAGGAATATTTATAAGTAGAATCGTTCTTCATCTTTATATTTCATCAATCGAAGACCTTTTCCTCTCTTTGATGCTTTGTTTGTGAATGAATATTAAATGATTACCATTGAGAAATTGGATTCAAGCGTTTAATGACCTGAGCTGCCAATTTCAACGGTTGGAGCACATCCTAGGGATTTCTTCAATGTACCGTAGATACCGAATTGCAAAGAGGTCAAAGTACCGACCATGACCAAACGAGTTGGCAAACCGGCGAAAGAGCCAACGAAACCTAGCTGTTTGGCCAATTGAGCCAACAAACCAATAGTGGATTGACCTGGAGCCTTCTTGGTCTTGTTAACCTTGGACAACAAAGTGTCAGCAGGTTGAGAAACGATAGCAGCGGCCAAACCGGCGGTCAAACCGGCAAGCAAGTTAATACCAGTGACGGAGGAGGCAGACAATTTGTCCTTTGGTCCAGCCAAACCGAAGTAAGCCTCAGCAGCACGCTCAAAGACCAAAAATTTGGAAATATTGTAAGGAATTTGTTTAAACAAAATTGGAGTGAAACCGTTGTAGAAAGAACCAATACCTTCCTCTTTCAAGATTCGAGAAAACCCACCAACAAGACCATTAGCAAAATTTGGTTGAGAAACTAATCTAATTCTCGTTGCTTCCAATGGACACAAAGCGATATCAGCAAAGAACTCGGCAATTGCAGCAGATCCCATATAAATCGAATTTTTATAATTAACAGCAGTATCATAACCCAAAGTATCAATAAACAACTTCTTAAAAACTTCATAACCACCAAATTTAAACGCACCTTGCAAAGAATAACCCAATAAAGTTGGTCCAAAACCAGTCAATAATGCACCAGCTCCTTCTTCACCAATAATCTTCTTAAAAGATGAAACCATACCCTGGTTATAAACAGTTGGTTCCAACTGAATTCTGGTCTTAACCACATCAATTGGCACCATAGCAGAGTGAGTGGTACCGCAACCAATGGCTCCGGCTAAAGCAAACTTGGCATAATCAGATAGAGAATATTGTGGAACTGCAGCAGACATCTTGACCTTATCAATCTCTTAATAAAATGTAATGAATAAACTCTTTGAATTTGAAAACTTTTCAGCTTAAATACTACCAGAAGCTCCTATTAAAAAAAAAAACAAAAACTAAACAGCCAAAATCGATCAAATTCAACGTTAAAGAAGAAGCCAAGAAATGCGTTACGATTCGACAAGAAAATCAATGGATTATAAAGCATTAAATTGTCAGTATTTACAGAATTTACTCCATGAATTTGGCGAGGAACTGTTACGGGAACGTGCAGTGGGTACCATAGAGTGATACTACCGATAAATATCAACGAGGATATCGTGGTAGTTGTTGTTTATGTCTTGTTGACGTTTATGCTGACGATTGGTCGATGCTTTTAAAGCTTTTTGATTGGTTGATTGCGAGACCGGGTAACGCTGATGGGATGTCAGCGTCAAGAATTTGTGACGCTGACGCTGAATTTGAGTGAAAACTTGACGCCGGATGTCGGATGGGATTTACTCTAACAGTCTTGTCAATTTGAGTTTGGCGATGTCGAAAATTTATTCTCTCGTTCGCACCTCTTTTATCAAGATGCTTGGATGCAGCTGAGCAGTTGGTTCTATTTCTTTTAATGCTTCAATTAAGGCGAGAATCTCGAAAGACGTGGTTCACTCATGATTTAATCAATTCGCGGCCTTTGGTCTGAGGTCAAATAAACGCTGCGCCGTAAGCTACAGTTCCAGCAGGCGTTTCCTGACAAGTTTGGTTCGCTGAAAGCAACGCTCTCAACTCCTTATGCTCAGACATATGTCAGATCTCAAGCTCTCGCAACATCACAGAGCGAAAAGACCTGCAAATGTGAATGCTCCGCTGGAAATTGTATTTTGCTGTCAATTTGGCAATTTCGAAAGGCGCAAATCACCGGTATTAGCTCTTTATCACGAATCATTAATGGAATGTATGAAGCGTGGTCCTTTATTTTGATGAGTTTCTCAGCAATGCACAACGCTATAATGGCCTTAGCAGCTTTACGCCGCCTCGTTTGCGTCTTTTGTGATGATTGGGACAGTGGTTGGCGGTAGCTGGGTCATAGCTTTATCGAAACAGAACTAACAAGTCCTTACTCCGCGTCCCTTTCCATTTCATATGCCATGATATCCGTCATACATAACTGGAATGACTCGTTCATCTTTGCAATGATATCAAGCGCAGAAAACTGCGTCCGAATCTACCCCAGTTAAATTCAGTGCTGTAATATCGCAACTCAGCTTCCTTCAAGTGATGAAAGCGCAGTAGACCGTGAAGAGATGACCGGCTTTCAAATGCTTCTATAGCTTATGCTCCGATGCTCTCCGGCTCCACTCTACATCCGTTTCTCTATGTTCCAAAAGATCTGCATCAAGATCTATCTTGGCGGAGGATGCCAGTCAGAGAGTCGCTACGTCATCGACCAATTAGGAAATTGAAGGCACCTAAAGGTTTCCATGGCAACGCGCGTACAGAAACGTAATAGATGGGACAACCAACGATGAAATTTGGTTCACATTCAAAAGACTGAAGTTTTAGCATGAGCTAGTCGATTAACGTGTAGCTATCTTTCTCGCTCCTTCCCCGCTGCACTAGCGTCAAGGATATAGAGGCAGCGAACTCTTGTACTGCTGTCCCTGCTACCCTGTTGGCATACGAGACCCGTAACAAGGCGACCGCACATTAATGGACGTCTCATATACTGTCAGCGCTACCGGCCAATTGAAACGGCCGCACCTAACAGCAGATACGGCATCACATCAGTTACGGATTTACTGTAGGAACGGCGTATAGAAATGCAATTGTAATTGCGACCATTGATGGCTAACGAGACTCTTGATATTGTTACAACAAGATCAAATTACTATACGAGCGCTCATCTTCTTGCATTTCAAATTTAAACGAGATATCAACAAGGTCACCAACTTGTTAGAATAACAAACTAGATCTGTTAACTTTAAACTAACTAACACCACTTTTCAGAAGTAATGACCCTGAGAGTCACGCGTGGCTTCTTTACCACAGTATTGAGTTGAAGCCACTGATGGTTGTGCGATTGATGGTTGTGAGATCGAGACGTATATATATTGCAATTCACCAATGGTAATGCGAATTGTATTGGTCTATGAGAGCCACCCATAGCTTTAACTTACTACAACGTCATGACTGTACAAACTGCACTTGCTCAGCTTACTGCCGAGGCTTATCCCAAAGTCAAGAGGAATTCTAGCTTTAAAGTTCCTGATGCTGCTGATATAGCGTTTTTCCGTTCTATTCTGTCGAGTGATGAACTTATTGAATCGAAATCTGCCGAAGAGCTGGCCTCTTTTAATCAGGATTGGATGAAGAAATACAGAGGTCAATCAAATTTGGTTCTGTTGCCCAAGACTACTGAAAAAGTCTCCAAGATTATGAAATATTGTAATGAAAACAAACTGGCGGTGGTGCCACAGGGTGGTAATACGGATCTTGTTGGAGCTTCTGTTCCAGTGTTTGATGAAATAATCCTGTCATTGAAAAATATGAATAAGATTAGAGATTTTGATCCCGTTAGTGGGACTTTTAAATGTGATGCAGGTGTTGTTATGCGCGATGCTCACCAATTTTTGCACGACCACGATCATATCTTCCCATTGGACCTGCCTTCCAGAAATAATTGTCATGTTGGAGGCGTGGTTTCCACCAATGCAGGTGGTTTGAACCTGCTGAAATATGGTTCACTGCATGGTAACGTCTTGGGTTTGGAAGTCGTGCTACCAAATGGTGAAATTATTAGTAGTATCAACGCTTTGAGAAAGGATAATACAGGGTATGATTTGAAGCAATTGTTTATTGGTGCAGAGGGCACCATTGGGATCATCACTGGTGTGTCAATTCTTGCAGCCGCTAAGCCTAAGGCTTTGAATGCGATCTTCTGCGGTATTAACAGTTTTGATACTGTTCAGGATCTATTTGTCAAGGCTAAAGGTGAATTATCTGAAATTCTCTCTGCTTTTGAATTTATGGATCGCGGTTCCATCGAATGTACTATTGAATACCTGAAAGGTTTACCATTCCCCTTGGAAAACCATCACAATTTCTATGTTCTCATCGAGACTTCGGGATCGAACAAGAGACATGACGACGAAAAGTTGAGCGCCTTCCTTTCAAGCGCATTGGATGCCAAACTAGTCTCTGAGGGAGTAATGGCCAAGGACAAAGCTGACTACGACAGAATTTGGACTTGGAGAAAATCTGTCCCACCAGCTTGTAACTCATATGGTGGTATGTATAAATACGACATGTCGCTGCAATTGAAGGATCTGTATTCTGTCTCCGAGGCTGTTACAAAGAGATTAAACGATGCTGGCTTAATTGGTGACGCTCCAAAGCCAATTGTAAAATCCGTTGGATACGGTCACGTCGGTGATGGTAACATTCATTTAAACATTGCCGTCCGAGAATTCACCAAAGAGATTGAAAACCTATTAGAACCATTTGTCTACGAATACATTGCTTCAAAGAAGGGTTCCATCAGTGCTGAGCATGGTGTTGGTTTCCATAAGAAGGGCCACCTGCACTACTCCAGAAGTGACATCGAGATAAGATTTATGAAAGATGTTAAACGCCATTATGATCCAAATGGTATTCTCAATCCATACAAATACGTCTAACCGAAACCGCCAAAACCGCAGGTTTCGTGGTTAACTTGATAGAAACGAACATGTAAGATATTTAATGAACCTGTCTGATAAAGACTTGTCACATCTTGATTCAACGCTACTATGCTTGTCAGCTATGTCTTCAAGAGATCTTATGAGTTTACAGACCTCTTGTTACTGTGGCTCTTCTATGATTTACGTATGGCTTCTATGATTTACGCCAAGAACTGAAAATGTCTTCGAGAAGCTTAGTGAAGTATAATAATAGCATAAAGAGAGGAAGGTTTGAGAAGTTAGAACCAAGTGGTAATCGTTCTTGATCTTGATATCGTAGTCAGATTAGCCAAAGAATAGAATGGCACGTCTTCCATTGAAACAATTGTTGCAGGAGAATCCCAAGAAAGTGTTAGTTCTTGATGGTGGACAAGGTACTGAGTTGGAAAGAAGAGGTATTGAAGTTGCGAATCCTATTTGGTCGACTATTCCATTTATAGATGAATCGTTTTGGTCTGAATCGTCTGTTGAAAGAAAGATCGTGAAAGAGATGTACAGTGATTTTATAAAGGCTGGAGCTGAAGCCTTGATGACAGTGACTTATCAGGCGAGCTTCAAATCTGTGTCGGATAACACATCGATTAAGACGTTGTCAGGATATGACAGTTTGCTGACTAGGATCGTTGATTTCTCGCGTGGATGTATTGGCGAGGACAAGTATTTGATCGGAAGTATTGGTTCCTGGGGGGCTCACATTTGCCGTGAGTTTACTGGTGATTATGGTCCAAACCCTGAGACAATCGATTACTACGAGTATTTCAAACCGCAGCTGGAGAACTTCAATAAAAGCTCGCAGATAGACTTGATCGCGTTCGAAACAGTTCCAAATATTCACGAGGTAAAGGCTATCCTCTCATGGGACAACACCGTTCTCTCCAAGCCCTTCTACATCGGCCTTTCGGTTGGTGATAACGGTCTCTTGAGAGACGGCACTACGATGGCTGAGATTGCAGAGTTTATTAAGAGTCTGGGCAACAAGATAAACCCAAATTTCACGTTCCTAGGTATCAACTGTGTCAGTTTCAACACTTCATCGAACGTTCTCGCATCAATTCACGAGCTTTTGCCCGATATGCCACTTCTAGTGTACCCAAACAGCGGCGAAGTCTACGACTCAGAGCACAAGATCTGGCTTCCAAACGGTGATAAATCAAATACCTGGGATCTTGTTGTCAAGAGATATATCGAAGCAGGTGCCCGTCTCATCGGAGGCTGTTGCAGAACAACACCACAGGATATTACAGAAGTGTCGGAAGCTGTCAAGAAGTACACCAAATAATGAACTGCTGAGGCTCCTAGTGTAAGATGATGTGTAAAAGACAATCAAGCAGCAAAAACTGCAATTGGCCACCAATTTGAACGCTTCCACCTGGTAATGAACCGTCAAAGAGCGCCCAAGCTACCAAACAACAACAGAATACATCAAGAGTTACAAAACTAAGCCATATCAAGCGTTATCAGCTCAAAGATTCGTTAAAGCTGAATTTTCAATGAGCTATGATTGTCGGGCTTATAACAAGGATGAGCGGTCTTATAATAAGACGTCAAAACCATGGAAGTACTATAGAATGATAGATACCAGCCTATCAGGACGACGATACTGTCGTAGCAGTGGTTGTAACCGTGGTTGTATCAGCAGATGATAACAATACTTCAGACGTCTGGTCTGGTTAATCAATTATAAAAAGCCTTAGTTGGAAGTACTGTGAGACCATGATGTTGAAAAGGATGTTGAAGAAGTTGAGTATAGAATATGACGAAATCTGATGATTCCTTTCCAGTTAAAGTCGACACATTGCTTTGTGCTTTTGGTCGGAATACAGAGGAACAATTTGGTTTCTTGAATCCACCGCTTTATAAGGGCTCGACGGTCATTCACAAGACTGTTAAGAGCCTTGAGAACCACGAGGGAAGGTTTTACTATGGTATTGCAGGTTCTCCGACAATTGCTAACCTTGAAGAAGCTTGGACGAAATTGACGGAAGCTGCAGGTACGGTTATTTCGCCCTCGGGACATGGTTCTATAGCGTTGGCTATTATGAGCGTAATCTCTGCGGGATGTCATATCCTGGTGCCAGAGAATGTATTTCAGCCAACAAGTGTGTTTTGTGACACTTTTCTGAAGAGATTTGCAGTCGAAGTCGAATACTATGATCCGTTAATTGGAAGTGGGATTGATAAACTGATCAAAGACAACACGGCTGCCATTTACATGGAAAGCCCCGGTTCGAATACGATGGAAATACAAGACGTTCCAGCAATCGTACAGATTGCTAGAAGGAACAGGGTCAAGACAATTATCGATAATACTTGGGCAACACCTTTGTTCTTCAAGCCACATTCATTTGGTGTCGATTTTTCAATTGAAGCAGGAACAAAATATGTTGGAGGACATTCTGATATTCTCTTGGGACTGGTTACGGCGAATGAAGAGAACTGGCCGACATTAAAGAATACATACAACTGTTTTGGTATGCTTCCAGGAGCAGAAGATTGTCATTTGGCGCTGAGAAGTCTGCGCACATTTCGTCTACGTGTTCGAGAGGCCGAGAGGAAGGCTTTAAAACTTGCCAAGTGGTTACAAAAGAGAGATGAGGTTGACAAGGTTCTTCATCCTGCTTTAGAGGAATGCCCGGGACATTCATATTGGGTCAGAGATTTTCAAGGATCAACAGGCGTGTTTAGCATCATTCTAAAACCCAAGTACTCTAAAGCTTCACTTGAGTATATGCTTGAGGACATGATGATCTTCAGTCTTGGTTACTCTTGGGGCGGTTACGAATCCTTGATTGTTCCATTGAGTGAGGAAGTCGGTGAAAGATTGAAGGCACGGAACCACTATGGCTACGGGTTAAGGCTTCAAATCGGTCTTGAAGATACAGAAGATTTGCGAAAGGATCTCGTTCTGGGTTTCGAGCGTCTAGGCGCATTTGAATTCGACTTGCCCAACGGTATCATGGACCTGCGCTGTGCTACTTTGGGACACGGTAGATCTTAATGGACCTGGACGTTCCTGGTAGACTGAAGTGGGAATATTGTATAGAAGTGAGACAAGACAGCGCTGATCCTGTAGCGATGAGACCTGGTAAAGTGCTTTATGTAAATGGCTGAAGCTAGAGGAAATGTACTCGTGAGTTTTCATTGCTGATCTGGTTTGATTATGCTGCAATGCAGACGACCATCGCTTTCGCTGAGCTTTAAGGCCTGAGCTATTTGAATGAGCTCAGCTCGTGCACGGATATGCTATGTCTCGAGCCTTAGATTGCTTGCCAGTAGCGCAAGCTAAGCTCTACTGGTTCAACGAGCTGGGTCTCAAGTCTTTGGCCCTAATAAGAGGTGCATCACTAGAGAGACCTGAAGATCAGAAGTCATCCATCGGTCAGTGCTACAGAAGTCGGTTTTTCTACCTGGCTTGCAGAAGTAGGACGTCTAGAGTCATCGATGTCCCTCCAGATTGTAAGCATTCGCTGATTTTCACCAAACACAATAGAAGCTAAAATGATTAACCTGCATGTCCTTGTGGATCCTGCAGTCAGAGTCAAACGGCTAAATCGAATGATATTCGATTAGTTGGCTGTGAAGCAGTAAGCCCGCTAATCGAGGACCCTGAACTACTAGCTATAGTTGTATAGTATGTAACGCCTGCTGGCTCGGGTTGATCCTGCTGATGATCTGGACCAAAGAAGTCGTTCGCCATGGACCCTTAGCGTTCATATCCGATTGCAGCTGTATTGACATGAGTCATTGCCCGTAACTTCGCTGATGATATGAGATCTAAGTTGTAGATATATAAAGCAAAGGATCTCAGATCTAGTGAAGGTTGTGCCAGAAGCTGTACTCATCATCCTGATTAAGAGTATCTGGCAATGTACATTCCAAAGCAATGCGAAGTTACTGACCTTGCAAAGCAAATTGAAGTGGTCAAGAAGAATCCTTTGGGAATTCTCTTCACTGCAAAGAGATCTAATGGTGGATTATTGAACTATGTGTTGGGAGGATCCTCTATTGACTCTGAACTGAGTGCAACTCACTTACCATTCGTCTTTATTGAAGGGAAAGATGGTCAGAAGCATAAGCTTATTGCCCATATGGCAGCCAAGAATGATCAGATTGCCCATTTGGAGGAAACTGGGAATGTTCTTATTGTTTTCCAGGGACCACATTCATATGTGACACCTAGCTGGTATCCAACTAAGAAGAGGACCCACAAACAGGTGCCCACTTGGGCGTATGCTACACTACATGTCTATGGATCCCCCAGGATAATCAGAGATAAGAAGTGGTTGCTTGACCAGGTCAATCAGTTGACTGATCAAGAAGAAGATAAACGACCAGAAGGTCCAGAATATGAAGAAAAATGGAAGGTTACTGATGCCCCAGGGCGATTTATCGATGCTAAGCTCAATGGTATCGTTGGTGTGGAAATTGAAATCTCACATATGCAATGCAAGTTCAAATTTGACCAGGAAATGTGTAAAGAGGATATCGAAGGTGTAATTCATGGTTTCGAGCATGAGGTTGGAGGAGAACGTGGAGCAGAGCTGGCCAATACCGCCAGAGAATGTCACCAGTCTCGTTAAGTCTACTGAATTTAACAAATAGCTAGCTTGTTGCTGTATTTATACCGCTATGAAGAGGTGCTTTCACCAAAACCATGCAATGAGAAACACTTATCGTTCATTATATGACTGACCACACAGCCGCCAGCTGTTGATGTTTGTTCGAGACATCTTCGTCAATAAGAGTGGGCGATACGTGGGACTGAATCAAGATACTGACGAGCTCCAGAATAATCGAATCAGACGAGATCTAGAGTTCGAGATTCTGCCAAGAGGTGTCCTCTCGGGCGATAATTAAATCTGCTGTCATTGTCCCTCAACATTATTGTTCATTTGCGAAGGCTGCCGCTATAGGTAATGTCGAGATGCTCTATGCAGTCCGCCAGCTAACCGACTGCCATTCTGGTAAACCGTACCTCTAGTGGGCCAAGAAGAATAGATATTGCAAGCATCTATCATAAAGATATGCGCTAGCTTCTATTTGCACAGAAATCCACAAATAATCGACCTTGAAAGCATGACTACTAGGTAAAGATCATCGCTTCCCATCCAGGAAATCCCAGCATCATGACTAGCAAGCGAGGGCCATTTGTCACAGGAAAGACTGAAAGAACAGTTGGGAGTGTTATAGCCAAATCAGTACGCCGGGCTGAATGATATTAAGATGTCTAGCTTAAAAGTCCGATGATCGTCTACAAGGTTCCGGAAAATCCAGCGCTATAATTGTATGCCATTCAGATTGATTGACAGAATATGAGCTCTCCTGCGAACCTTCTACCTTACAATATCTTTAGGTAAGAAGATCAATATAGCTCTCAGAATTCAAGAACGTTGTTGCTGCGAGAAAGAGAACGGTCAATTAATTATCCAGAAGACGTGGATGGTAAACCTTTACGAGACGAGACATTTGAATTGCGATCATTCTTAAACTCTGCGGTTAATGGTTCACGCACCTCTATAGCCAAGCTTATCTGTAGTCTCGAGGTTATGGCTCCAAGAATACCATAGGAAAGTTTCGTAAATCTCATATATTTCTAGTACTATGTATACGGATGTACATAATACAATCCATGAACATTAACATCATTGAAGCTTCGGTGACGCCATAAAGATGTCCTCTTGACGGTCGGTCAATCTAGCGATATTGAAGCCGAGTTTGAACTGCTTTCAATACTTAAACCTTAACTGTAGCCATCTTTGGACCGAAAGGTTCGTAGTGAATGAAATCACTCTTATGGTTTAAAGTGTTGAAATGGTCAACCATGGATTGCATGAACTCTAGAGAACCGCAAATATAGACATCAGCATGACCAGGTACACGTTCCTTGAGGAACTTGTCGTCTATACGTGAAGAATTCGAAGTATGGACGATTATCTTCTCAATGTTCTTACCTTTCTTTAGAAGCTCTTCAACGTGTGGTTTGAAAGCTTGTGTTGCCTCATCATAAGAAGACTGAATCCAGTAAACTGGTCTTTCAGGGTTCTTTAGAAGTTGAGCCTCCAACATGGCAAGCACAGGAGTCACACCAACACCTGCCGATAGTAACACCAATGGAACTTCGGTTTGGTCGATCAATTTCTCATCTAAAGTAAAGTCACCAGCAGGAGCACTTAAGAACAGTTTGTCCCCAACGGAAACATCTTTGTGTAAGTACTCCGAGACCAATCCAACTGGCTTGTCTTGTGGTTGTTCCAGTTTGACAGCGAATCTCAAACCGCGGTCCGAGCTAACGGAGCAGATCGAGTAATGGCGCAGAGCATCGTATTCGTTGTTGTGTCTGGTTGGATGAGTCTTAACAGTGATGTACTGACCGGCGACAATTGGCACCTTGGTCAAATCAACACCAGAAGAAGCTTCTGGCTTAACGGTGAATTCAACAATGTCGCTAGCCACTTGATCCTTGGCAACGACTTCGAATGGCTGCCAGCCTGGCCAGGCAGCTTCATCGTACATTTTCTTCTCGATGCTAATAAAGACATCGGCGATAGCTCCGTAAGCCTCGGCCCAAGCGTTGATAATCTCGGGAGTAGCAGCATCGCCTAGAACTTCCTTGATGGCTCTTAGCAAGTTTTTCCCAACAATAGGATAGTGCTCTGGCATGATCTGCAAAGCTCTGTGCTTATGTCCGATCTGCTCAACATGAGGAAGTATAGCAGATAGATCATCGATATGTTTGGCAGCCGCCAAAACGGTGGTAGCCAAAGCAGATGATTGAGCACCTTTGGCCTGGTTGGCTCTATTGAAGTAGTTCAACAATTCCTTGTTCTCGCCCAACATGTTCCTGTAGAAAGTCTTGGTGATAACAGTACCATGTTGTTCCAACACCGGAACGGTTTGCTTGATAATTGTACGTGTTTGTTCAGAAAGCATCTTGATTATTCTCTTGTTCACTGATCATCTCGAGAAAGAAAGAAACAGAAACCTCATCTTCATTACCATCATGCTAGATTTTATACCAATCTAAGTCGGAAGATCTCTCGAAACCATCTCTGCTAATGAAGCAATTGAACCTCGAACTAACATAGTACTAATCAGATCTCTAGCCGTAAGCTCAGCTTAGTCAATAATCCTCGAGGAAATACCGGGCCATTGCACAGATCGGTAAATCTACAGTTTAGTAATATTTCAGGACCTGGTTGGCCAAATAACGTAGATCTTCCAGCATATGAGCTCATCTTGCATTGCACCCATTCAAATGACATGATTCTGTATAACCTGGGCCCACAGACAGATGACGTGGGTAAACTTCCATTGGTAGTCTCAATGACTAATTTTAATCAACGTCATTGGTTAAACGACCACAGGAACGGCCCATTTTCCAGTTGTACGGCATTTTCTGAGGAATCGGATTTACGCCAAGCAAAAGTGATTTACGCTAATTTTATACGAAGATCGTATACGAGATGTTTCTATACGAGGATTCGTCTATACGAGGACCGAGCTAATACTGTTAAACGAGTAACCGCTAACTATAGCGTATAGTATATTTGACAGTTCTTGAGCGGATGTCCGGCAGGTTGTCTGTCTTAGTCCGCATGCCATTCAGCAGCAGGCAACTGCCTATTACATAACGTTAAATTCGCTTGAACGAGCAGTCGTTGGTCGCTCAAACCCAAATGGCTTTACCGTTGGCATCCATCTCTTCGCCCAAAGCAGAGACTTGTTCACTCCATTCGACCAACTTGTCCTTCATATTGGCGTGGATGATTCTTGGCTGCACCCAGGTCACAGAGGTGACCATTATTCAGGGTATAACATGGCCGGAGCCATGGACGTCATCGTCAGCGTTCATTTCGTGGACACGGGCATCAACCTCTCGGTCTACCGTCTCTTACTTTGCTAAATGGTGATCGAGGGCATCAGAGCAACCTGGTCAACCCGTTAGGGCCATCAAGCCTGGAAGAAGTGGAAAACGGAATATCAGATCAGTTGGTCAACGTATCATTCTGGTTGACCATGCTTGAGGATGGTTAGAGGAAGACATTGTTAGCTTGATCCTCAGCTTTGACGTATGTCTCTATTGGACGTTATTGTCCTGGGAAACCATGATAGGCGAACACGAATCTATAAAGTAGGTTAATGACAGCGCCTAACGTTTTGGTGCAAGGAATAGAGGGTGGCCTCTTGGGAAACTGGCAGATCACCAGCATGATCATATGCCGACTGCGTCCGCGGAAGATCTGTCGTAAAGTCCATTGCGATATATGTTGGTTGTTGCCCACCAACGCAGTGATCTCGCTCGCCAACTAGGTGGTTCTTGAGCTTGAGGATCTCGACTGCTTTGGCTTTCTTCTTGGTGTTGGTTGATGCTAGTGAACAGTCATTCTTGGGATAGTTAGGCCTCGCTGTTTACCGCCTGGCATCTAAAGCAGATACCGAACTTCTGTAGTGGTTTGTAGGTTTTGCAATGCCTGTCAATGGTTCTTGCACAGAACCGTCGAATGAACGGCTCTTTAAATAGTGGCAGCTGGTGGTCAAATGGAAGTTACCTGGCTCATCATTGTACTGCTGCAGGGTCCCAACGCTTTTCTTCATGCTTATTGGTTGAGACTAGATGGTGAAGCCTTTATTAGCTGGAGCTTATATGAAGCAGTGAAACTTCACGACTAACGAGGGATGAACCGTCAGTATTGTTAAGATGAGATCAATGGCGTACCAAAACTTTCTGGAATCACTGAAGATCGCAAGACCCATCATTCAGGCACCTATGGCAGGTGTAACAAGCCCAAAGATGGTTGCAGAAGTCTGTAATAATGGAGCTTTAGGATCATTACCTGTTTCACATATCAATTTGAAATCATCTACTGGGATAGCAGAACTCAGGAACCTAATAAATGAGGTCAAGTCATATACAAGAGATACATCTCTCTATCGAAATGTTAATTTGAACTTCTTCTGCCATGAAGCTATCGTTGACATATCGTCTTCCCAGAAGCAAAACTGGTGCTCCTTGTATGAGAAGGTCATGAACATTGCCATTGATAGGAAGGAGTTTGTCTTTGAAGAACGATCGATATCGTTCAAGGAATACGAAGACGGGAAAGCATTTCAGGATCTGCTGAAGTTCTTCAAGGATGAGTACAAGCCCAAAGTTGTTAGCTTCCATTTTGGAAGTCCAACGAAACGATCAATTAGAGCCCTACAGGATTTGGGTATCCAGGTTTATGTCACAGCTACGTGCGAAGAAGAATATCAGTTACTTCTCGAACTTCAAGTCGACGGAGTAATATGTCAAGGTTATGAGGCTGGAGGACATAGAGGTAACTTCTTGCAGCTTTCTGAGCGGTTTGACGAGAAGCTCTCGATGTCATGCCTCGTTAAGCGAATTATGCGGCTTCCCAAGACAGAACAGAAGAAAGCTCCTTTTATTATCCCTGCCGGCGGCCTCAACACGCCCACAGACGTCAAGTATATGCTAGAGATTGGTGCTTCCGCTGTACAGATTGGCACGGCATTCCTCGGTACAACTGAATGTAAAGTATCCAAGAGACTGCATGAAATCCTTCATGAGGATAAAAAACGAGAACCGACTTTAATGATTAGCACTGTTTCAGGTAAAAGTGCGAGAGCTATTTCGTCACCCTTCTTGCGGAACTTGCACTCGACTTATGCAGACGAAGATCTTCCTGATTATGGGTACATGTACAATTCTTTCAAGAAATTGAGAACCTTGTACCCAGATAAGGTCAATTTTATGCTGGCAGGACAAAATTATTCATCCATTGAGACGAATTTGTCGATAGCTGAACTACTGACATATCTATCTGAATCCGTTGAATGCAAATAAGTTCTATGGTCATCATTCCGTGCATAGCTTTCCAAACAATGGTAATCGATAGGTATTACAGTTTTATCTGATTGAAATTACACTTTTCGACCGCCCAAATGGGAGAATTTCACATTGCTATTGATAGTTCTAATCAAGAGATGCTAGAGTATTACTAACTTCGCTATTCTCTCAAACAGCCATAATCAAAGTAAATATGCAGTATCTGGACAAAGGTCATTACCGGAAGATAATACAGTCCCTGGACCTTGAGATGGTTTCTCTTACTTCATTCTCGTCCTTTTTTGTTTTCTAACCGCTGTAAGAACTGACATTGATTAAAAATGAGTTTGCTTGAATCAGATATCGCCGCAAATGAGCCATGGAGTGTTGCTTTTCCAAGGATCTTTACTTACCGGTTTTCAAGCGACTGATCTGTTAGATTCGGTGTTATTATCAAGTTCAATTACCAGATAAGACACCAAATCGCATTTTAGACTACCCGACAGCTTGGTCAGAACGAACAGCAATTACATTCAGCTATTAAAACCGGAATCTTTTAAGAATGCCGCAGATGAGCCTGGAGCTCAGTGTGCCCACCGGTTGCCCCCAAAGCAGGATGCCTTTGGGATTTGTAACGACGATTAATTGGCTCTCATATCCTACAACCTTGTTTCGGGCTTGGCACTTGAAGAAATGCGCGCACTAACGTCTATGCCTTTATCTGATTATGTCGATGCTTAGCAGCTTCTTGAATGCTACCAATATTTCCAGCTGGCAACTATCACTACAACCCGTTTTTCAGTTGCATAGCCGATGAGATTAAGTGATGAGAATGACTATATGATTAAATGGTAGAGAGACCGCCTTCTATTAGCAGAGCATATTAATGTCAACTCGATAATAGAGCTTCAATCCAATCATAAACTTGAAATTGCATAACTAAATATGCTGTAAAATTACTTTAAGTCATAACCCACTACGAACCTTTGAGCGTGAGAGGAGCTAAATCGAGATGGCCACTTCACGACGGCTTCATTGCCGCCATCAATCAAGCAGCAACGTCCTTCAGCATGAATTCCAGAACTCCATCTCGTTTTAGCTGTTGCAATTCTGAATTTCCACCTATATGGCGCTTCGAAATATAAATATAGGGAACAGATTTTTGGCCATTAATCTCCTGCAAAGCTTCCTGAATCTCGCTACCATCCTCCCTTTTATCCAGCTGCAACACACGCACTATGCCCACAGGAATTTTGGCCTCACTGAACGTCTTCAGCGTTGCTCTACAGAACGGACAGTAGGTTTTAGCAAAGATAACCACCTTGTTATCTTCAATCAACTGTTTGACGAATTTGACTTTTTCCTGTGATACCATTTCTCAGGTTACGTACAATGCTCAATACTGTTCTTGGCGTTCTTCATCCAAAATGTTCCGCAACAAGATGGCACCATCCCTATATACTCAGTGGTTTTTCTTTTAAGGTCACCCCTAGTATGCGGCAGCTCAGAGACTAATCGGCACCTCCAAGGGCTTGCTATCCTTATGACAAATACAAGACTTACGACTTCAAGCAAATATCTTTTTAATGAACGAGTTGCTCTTCCTTGGCTATGTGTATGTCCACCATCAGCGATGAGTTAGGTGGTATTTGCTGGCTAAACCTGTTCTATGGAAATGCCAACCAACCTTGAGCATTAAGACCGTCTAATTCCTATTTCTTGGCAGAAATACAGGCACATTGGTTGCCCTAGCAACGGTACTGCAAGAGAAAAAGTTTAAAAAATGATGTCCAGCTAGAGAGTTGAACGCTTTAAGCATGGAGTTGTCTTCTGCGACTTAAATGGCGTTGAGCCATCTTAAAGAAGGCGATGATGATTGTCTGTTGAAGCAGTCGTATATAGGCTTGCTGCTTCTCTTGCGATTGAGATGGAACTTGGCCCATTCGAAAAAGGTAAGGAATAAACAGCCGATTGTTCAATTTTGTGCACTCAAACTACTATTCGGGACTCTAGCAGCTGCTGGAACCACTGGTTCAACTTGAATCGTCTGGCTTATGGCCATGATAGCTGCCGGTAACATTTTCTCCCAGTGCCGGATAAACCATGTCATCAGAAGGATTTGAGCAGATTTTTCAGTTTTGATGGATAGAGGTGCCCTTGGAACTGCCTGATGGATATCGTGAGGTAGCCGACAGGCACCAAAATGAAGAGTGCCTAGATTGAATCTAGCGAAGTTCGGGACCACATGCTGATCGCTACAAGCTATTACAAGGCTTATGAAGTTGGCCAAAGGCAGAAGCTAGCACGAGTCATGTCTGCCGCCAATTAGTGTGCTGAGTCGCGTGGTAACACGCCCTTCAGTGTTTATTAAGGCAGATGCAACGTTATGCTAAGAAATTTCGAACCAGAGATTGTTCAATATCCAAGCATTCCATTCATTTCAGTTTCAAAAACATCAAAAGCAGATAGAGTTCAGACCAAGCCATAAAAAACAAGACTAAAGGTGTAATATGTTTCTACTTATTATCTGAATTATTTATTAGTGCTGAATTTATGACACATTTGATGCTTGGTTCCAGATCTCATCGCGACAGAGCTTGATTTTCAATTGCCTAAGCAGACATCTCGTCCTCCTCATAATGGCGATGGCGCTGAAGCGCATTCTCAACACGACTACTACGAACTACTACGTGACTCCAGCTACTTAAGATCCCATTTCTCATCCAGTGCCCTCTCAGGCTTGCTCCGCAAAGATGATTTCTCTGCTTCTGGTCTATTGCCTTCTTGCGCTTAAATGAGACTGGGAATTGAGAGCTATACCTCGCTTCCTCTCGGTAAGCAGAGGGCGCTTCCTCATCCTCATCCTAGGAGGCCTTCGATTTCAAACTAGAAGCTGAAGATGGGCGATCGCTCAATCTCGACTAATTCAGTGGCAAGACTGGAGTAATCGCAAAAGTTGATAAGGTCTTTCCGAATCTTGTCGAAATGTCGAAGCTTTTACATCATCACAAGTTGAGTTTTTGAAATGAGAGGCCCACCTACCAATTTCTTAGCGAGTGCTGGGACATTTGCGGTCTCGCCATTGAACCCTGAGGGATCCCTAACAGTCGAAGACGCATGACAATCTACGTTACGGGCTCAAGAAAGAGGGCATTCGATGCTGCTGATATCGATGGGCTGGGGAAAAAAAACGTACGAGGTACCACTCATAGGGCATGCGCTTCGCTAGTAGCGCTATAAATCACCGTTATCGATGATGTGGGGGGACTCCATGATCAGCCGTTATCAGCGATAACCCCTCTCTCAAATCAATTTAGGGGATCAGATCTGCCCGATAACGTCATCAAAAGGAATGTTAGCGGGCGGAGTTTCTCGGGATCATCGGACTAGTCAGACCTCTGACGTAGGTATAATGCCGAAACGGTATGGAACACAGCCGTGTAGACTTAAACGAGGACCCTGGAAGAGTATAAACGAAGGGCTTGTGTCTCGGTTTGAATGTCGCTTATCGAGAAAGCCATCTCTAGTAGAATAAATACAACTAGCCAAGACCTATCTTTAGGACATCAAGATTAGTACCGATCTGAAATGCTTAAGCTCTCAACTTGATATGAGAGGGGCGATGTTTAACATACATATTATACAATCTTTATATACAAATCGTTAAAACAAAAATGCTGTGTCTATAGGAAGGCCAAAGGTATGGCGGCGACGAATAATAAGATGGAATTGATAGCTCTTGTTGGAGCCTCACCAGCAAAAGAACTGATAAAAACGGAACCAGTAGTAACACTTATACTACCATATGCTGCACTGGATGAGACTTCCTGCTCAATCATGGAAGTCTTGATTAAAGGAGTAAAAGTTAAAGTTGAAGAAGCAACTGGTGTTGATGAAAACATCGTTTTGGAAGAGACCTCTTGCGAATTTGTTGTCAAAGCGGTTGTTGGAGTTTCGATCTTGGTAATACCTGTTGTTTCTTCTGTTGCAATATTAGTGGAAGTAGCACCATTTTTGGTACCAAAATCGTTAGTGTTGTCCTTCGATGGAACAGCAGTACCCGAAATAGTGGTCACATAATTGGACGTACCTTTTCCCGTAGTCCAAGATTGTGACATGGATAGAATTTTGCTTTCAGGACATGTAGTAGTAGCGATGGTGGTTACATCGTTGGTCGTCCTTGTGACTGTTGATAACCATTGATTACCACTGCTTTTAGCTTCACCAACTAACGAATTAGTAGAAACAGAACCGTCTTGAGTAGTAACACTTATACTACCATAGGCTGCACTGGATGAGACTTCTTGCTCAATCATGGAAGTCTTGATTAAAGGAGTAAAAGTTAAAGTTGATGAAGCAACCTGTGTTGGTAAAAGCATGGTTCTGGAAGAGTCCTCTTGCGCATTTGTTGTCAAAGCGGTTGTTGAAGTTTCGATCTTGGTAATACCTGTCGTTTCTTCCGTTGCAATATTGGTGGAAGTAGCACCATTTTTGGTACCAAAATCGTTAGTGTTGTCCTTCGATGGAACAGCAGTACCCGAAATAGTGGTCACATAATTGGACGTACCTTTTACCGTAGTCCAAGATTGTGACATGGATAGAATTTTGCTTTCAGGACATGTAGTAGTAGCGATGGTGGTTACATCGTTGGTCGTCCTTGTGACTGTTGATAACCATTGATTACCACTGCTTTTATCATCATCTAACGTTGAGGAATAGGCCGTTTCGGTTATCTTGTTGGTTGCAAAATTGGTTGCTTTACTGGTGGTGTTTCCAAAGTATCTGAACGATGGAGTCTCAACGTAGTATATGGTTCTGATGGTGTCAATGCCATCAGAACCTCTGACAGTGGTTGTGGCAGTAGCGTAAGTAGAGGTGAAAGGACCGTTCCATGGCGTGTAAATGGTAGAAACACCGTTGACTTGTGAAGTCGCAACGTGTTGCGTAGTGCTGACAGTGTCAAAACCGTCAGACCCTTTGACAGTTAGCGTAGAAGATACGCCAGTACTGGTAATACCGCTGGCCCCTTGGACACTGGTTGAGCCGGAAGGAATATTGGATACGCCACTTGGTGCAGAAGATGGACCTGAGGATGGGCCGCTCGTCTTGAAAGTTCCAGCGGAAGATGCGCCCGAGGATGAGCCGCTTAGCTTGGAAGTTGAAGCGGAAGATGGACCAGCGGATGCACCAGAGGATGAGCCGCTTGTCTTGGAAGTTGCAGTCGAAATTAAACCAGAGGATGGGCCGCTTGCCTTGGAAGTTGCAGTGGAAGATGTACCAGCGGATGAACCAGAGGATGAGCCGCTTGCCTTGGAAGTTGCAGTGGAAATTAAATCAGAGGATGGGCCGCTTGCCTTGGAAGCTGAAGCGGAAGATGAACCAGCGGATGCCCCAGAGGATGGACCGCTTGCCTTGGAAGCTGAAACGGAAGATACACGGGAGGATGGGTCTCTTGGTTTGGAGGATGCTCCAGAGGATGCTCCAGTTGCCTTGGAAATTGCAGCGGAAGTTACATTAGAGGATAGGCCGCTTGACTTAACACCAGAGGATGTCCCAATTAGCATAGAAGAAGCCGCAGTGCTTGTAACATCGCTGGCACCTTGGGCACTAGTTGGGCCGGAAGGAACATTGGATGCTATACTTGGTGCAGAAGATACACTGAACGATGGACCGCTTGCCTTGGAAGTTGCAATGGAAATTACACCAGAGGATGGACCGTTTGGCTTGGAAGTTGCCTTGGAAGTTGCAGTCGAAATCAAACCAGAGGATGGGCCGCTTGCCTTGGAAGCTGAAACGGAAGCTACACTAGAGGATGGGTCTCTTGGTTTGGAGGATGCTCCAGAGGATGCTCCAGTTGCCTTGGAAATTGCAGCGGAAGTTACATTAGAGGATAGGCCGCTTGACTTAACACCAGAGGATGTCCCAATTAGCATAGAAGAAGCCGCAGTGCTTGTAACATCGCTGGCACCTTGGGCACTAGTTGGGCCGGAAGGAACATTGGATGCTATACTTGGTGCAGAAGATACACTGAACGATGGACCGCTTGCCTTGGAAGTTGCAGTGGAAATTACACCAGAGAATGGGCCGCTTGCCTTGGAAACTGAAACGGAAGATGGGCCAGCGGATGCGGCAGAGGATGTGCCGCTTGGTTTGAAGGCTGAAACGGAAGATGGACCAGCGGATGCGCCAGAGGATGGACCGCTTGGCTTGGAAGTTGCCTTGGAAGTTGCAGTGGAAATTACACCAGAGGGTGGATCGCTTGTTTTGGAGGAAGCTCCAGAAGATACTGCAGTTACCATAGAAGATGTTGCGATGCTTGTAACATCGCTGGCACCCTCAGCAGTGGTTGAGCCGAAAGAAATATTGGATGCTCCACTTGGTGCAGAATGCGACTGAGGAGTTTCAACGTAGTATATCGTGCTGACAGTGTCAACACCGTTAGACCCTCTGACAGTGGTTGTAGCGGTGGCATAAGTCGATGCGAACGTGCCAGTCCACGGTGTGTAAGTCGTAGAAATGGCGTGCGACTGAGGAGTCTCGACGTAGTATATCGTGCTGACAGTATCAACACCGTCAGATCCTTTGACAGTAGTCATGGCCGTGGCATACGTCGACGCGAACGTGCCAGTCCACGGTGTGTAAGTCGTAGAAATGGCGTGCGACTGGGGAGTTTCAACGTAGTATATCGTGCTGACAGTGTCAACACCGTTAGACCCTCTGACAGTGGTTGTAGCGGTGGCATAAGTCGATGCGAACGTGCCAGTCCACGGTGTGTAAGTCGTAGAAATGGCGTGCGACTGGGGAGTTTCAACGTAGTATATCGTGCTGACAGTGTCAACACCGTTAGACCCTCTGACAGTGGTTGTAGCGGTGGCATACGTCGATGCGAACGTGCCAGTCCACGGTGTGTAAGTCGTAGAAATGGCGTGCGACTGAGGAGTCTCGACGTAGTATATCGTGCTGACAGTATCAACACCGTCAGATCCTTTGACAGTAGTCATGGCCGTGGCATACGTCGACGCAAATGTGCCAGTCCATGGTGTGTAGGTAGTAGAAATGGCGTGCGACTGGGGAGTTTCAACGTAGTATATCGTGCTGACAGTGTCAACACCGTTAGACCCTCTGACAGTGGTTGTAGCGGTGGCATAAGTCGATGCGAACGTGCCAGTCCACGGTGTGTAAGTCGTAGAAATGGCGTGCGACTGAGGAGTCTCGACGTAGTATATCGTGCTGACAGTGTCAACACCGTCAGATCCTTTGACAGTAGTCATGGCCGTGGCATACGTCGACGCAAATGTGCCAGTCCATGGTGTGTAGGTAGTAGAAATGGCGTGCGACTGAGGAGTCTCGACGTAGTATATCGTGCTGACAGTGTCAACACCGTCAGACCCTTTGACAGTAGTCATGGCCGTGGCATACGTCGACGCAAATGTGCCAGTCCATGGTGTGTAAGTCGTAGAGATGGCGTGGGACTCAGGAGTCTCAACGTAGTAGATAACTACAGGTGTTGTTGAGCCATCTGTTCCAACTGTTTGTGTTGTCCCTGTAGAATAGGTAGTTGTATAACTTCCACTCCAAACCTTAGTGGTTGTCGTTCTTACAGGTGGGATTGGTGTTTCAACAACAATGACATTACCGGTGGTGAGAGATCCTACTGAATTAGAATACCGAGAAACCGTTGTGTAAGTGGAGGTAAAAGTTTGCGGCCAGCCCATTGTTGAAGTGATTGGGAGCACATCACACTTCTGGGGAGGGGCGAAATCATCCCCACTAAATATAAAACCGGACCAATCAGGATGGTGGACACCATCTGCATCTGTTAATGTCAGCTTTAAGGCCCCAATATTATCCCTGTTAACGTAAAAGATTCTTATTGGGTAGTATACTCCCCCGACCAAATCAATAGAAACCGTTTGGGTAGCTTGATGTGAGCCAGTCCATTGGGCACGGAGAACAAAAGAACCTGGATATGCAATAGTGCTATTCCTTTGGCAGCAGTCAAAAGCGTTTCCAGATCCCAGGTTGACATAAACCAAGTCATCAACATAATCCATGTTAAAAAGATACTGGCCAGTTTTGGGAGCTTTGAGGTATCCACTGATCAGCATACTAAAGTTAGTAGTAGCGAACTGCTTATCGAAATTATAGTTTGGTGGCATTGTCCCCACATGTACTTGACAAGCATGATTAAATGTTGTCGCGAAAGAAAGATCAACTACACCAGTAGAAGTACCAATCAACCCATTTCCCAAATGTTGATAGCTACCATCGAAAAGAAAACTATTTTGTTGATAAGCCGAATTGTAGCAACTACCACCGTTTGGATTACCTCCTGGGTAAGGTAACGGATAATCATAATATTCAACAGTGAACCCTGGCTTCAGATTTGGCGGTGCACAACCTAAAATGGCACCAGTATCTACATTAGCGGCATTCAGAAAAGATGCAAAACTCGCTAACACCAAAAATGAAAAGGAAAACCACATATTACAGCAATGTCCCTTGTCAGTTCAGTTTTTACGGTTGGATGAGAAAATGAAGCCGGCACTTAAGATCACCCAAATTGTAATATATGCCTTGTTAGGTTCTGGCTTCTCCACAATAAAACTATAAGTCCATGACAACGTATTATTCAAAATCAATACGCTTTCTTTGACTCATTTTATAGTTTAACTATCCTCTCGAGCATCTGCCTCTTTGGTTCACTTAACCACTTATCGGGAAAGACCGACGACCTTTCTGTAAGAAATTCCCACAACTGACGTCGGTGTCATCGGAAATGACCGTACATTGGCTGCAGAGAACTCACAGCATCACAAAATTCGAAAAACAGCATTGTTAGACAGTAATAATAGCAGAGCATCGCAGAGAAAAGCTGACTATTCGTTCCTGCCGCTCGTCACCAATAATAAAAATATCCTCAATCAGCTATTTGGGAATTCATCTATGCTTCAACCTACCGTTTTGGTCAATAGAAAATATTTTCATTCGAGAAGACCGTATCTTGAAAGGGAAATTTTGGTTCATCTGTACAACCATCATCGTTTATCATCTGCGCAAATCTTATTCGGTTATTGTTCTCAGACAGAAAACTCTTCTGCCCTGCGCGACCGCGTGTTTTTACTCTTTGTGAATACAATAGAACCATCAACTGGTTTCCTGAACATACTGTATTGGCGTAGCTGGCTGTATTCTAGAACACCAGGAACTGCGAACGCGACCGCGACCGCGACCACGAGTCTTTAACGGGAAATATCTTTCTCGAACACCAGGATAGGATAAGGTTTGATCGAAATGCAGCGAATGGATTTATCGATCGAAAGAACTTTTCCATTTGGCATCTGGAAAGTTCGGAGAATGCAGAGTGAAATGACAAATGTCGTCATCGTCCAAGCTTGATTGGCGAAGCAACAGCCTTTCTGGTAAACTGTTCTTGCAGAATTTTCTATTTTTGTCTTGTAAACGATCCATTCGTCTGCTGATGGCTTATTCGCTCCGGTACAGGTACCTTAGCCTGAGTAGTCACATAGAGTTAACGTCTATTTTACGAAACGACTTGGTTTCGAAGTAACTCGCTCTATTCTGGTTGCGAAAGTGCACCCAAGTTCTCAGTCTAGTTGGACCAAGCGTTTGGTCAGCATGGCTGTGAACTGGTTAGTTTTCGAGATCTGGTCTCGATAGCATCACACAATATAGATGGACACGAGTAAGGCGTCTTTTCAGCGTCGCTGAACGATAGCAGGCTGGCAATGGTATTCTTGGCGGATTGCAATGTAATTTTGCGTGAGGATAAATCATTTGTATGCGACTTAGCTGTACAACGGGATATTGTAAGCAGTAGATTAGCCCTGTCGTTGATCTTTTAATAGAAGATATCAGGTCCATGCGTTTCGATCTTCTTCCACTGCGAGAGAGAGGGGACCGAGTCCTGGAGTGTAACTCATCTTGAAGGACGTATTGGTGGGCTCTCGTTCTGCTCAATAACATGAGATAGTCTGAAACAAGACAACAGTAAGGCTTACCCCTCGGCTTCTCCAGTGAACAGATTTCTTTCATCTGGTAACTCCTTGCCACTAGAATGGAGTAGCGAGCTACCGTTAGATTTCTGATCCAGATTCAACTAACCCATCATTAACAGTACTTTGCCAGTCTAGCATTAACACCACATGAGCAAGAAGAGGTAATAGCAAAGATAACAGACGTTCAGGTATCAATTTCGGAGTCTTCCTGGCATAACCAGCAAGGGTGGGGACCCAGTTTAAGTACTAAATCGGTTTGCAAACGTGAATATCTGCGCATTAGCAATTGCAGGTCCATATGGCAAATTGATCGCTGCATATTGGATTCCCCAGGTGAAACAGATCAAAGCATAAAGCCTGGAATACCGTTTCTGATAAAGGGATTACGAATAGGCTTTAAAAACCGACTTCTGAGCAGCCATGGCCTAGAAGGCAGTTGTGAAGAAATGCGAATAGCGATTCTCAAGAGTTGAAACTTGATCTGCAAGGCATACGATGTCGCCAACGTACAATGCTGTGTTACCGTTCGCTTCGATGGTTCTTGCAGTAATTGCAAGGAAACTAGAAAACCTTTCGAGTCTTCAAGATCCTTGAATTGAAAGATTGGTACATCGAGGCTTCCTGGGAGTGGGGGACTACGTATCTTCATGAGAAGAAGAAAATCTACGCTTATGTGGAACATGAACTTGCGTTCTTCGACAAACTGAAACAGATGGCGTGTACAATATTCTGATTCCCTCAAGCTTTAATAGCAGGAAACTTTCAAATGGGTCTGCACCGACATTTTCTTTATTACACCTGGCTACGGGCCTCTTTGATCAAGGTATTGGCATCTATTTCTGTACACCGGATACCTTCACCAAAAAGAACGGATGCGATGACTTCCTCAGGCATCACAATCTGTGCGTCTGTGCTGACCAAGCCGTACCGGCGGGTAGCATCCGAAGCACTAGCGCTGCGGCGGGTGCTGCGGATGACGAGGGATTCTACAAGCGATGGAACCGCTGCGAGCGGACCCTTTTGGATACTTGCACGCTTTTGTCAAGGAAAACAGGCAGCTTCAGTCGGTGGCAGTTGCAGGCTGTACTGCAACGTGTGGCGTTCAATGAAGAACCAACGATCGTACGTGCTCGAGTACTTCCGGAGCGGCAAAAGTAATGCATGCGACGAACAAACCGAAACGGCCGAAGCTTTGGGGGACAGTGGATAAACGAGGGACGTTCGAGGGCATGTGGCAGAGAAGTGGAACGCATTCACGCGTCGAAGTACGTTTAAAGTGCAGAAGAATCCATCGAAGGAGCACGGATACATATCAAATGTCAGCAGGACGCTTGTTTTGCCAGCATGACGAATATTCACAGTCTTCTCCCGTTTATTTAACTATACTAACCGCGACATCGCAACCAGAGGGAGATAGAAACCTTTCTTAGGTCTTCAAGAATAACGATTCGTCGACTTCAAAAACACCAGCCGTATCCGCTATGTCAGCTGAAGAACTCTGAGCCCATTCTCTGGCAAATACGAATCTTTTCCAGCCGATCAAGATTGAAATATCGTGCGATGGTGGCACTTCTTACTAGCATGAGAGCCCCGGGAGCATTGCAAACAAGAGATGGGCTCTTGGATATTAACCAGCGCTCGGGGAAGCCAGGAACGTTAATCATCACCGAGGAAGCATTTCCGTGAGCACAGAGTGGCACATATGACACCGCCCCTGGGCTTGGTCCGAAGAGCGGCTGGAACAGTGGCGGAATATCTTTACCGAAGCACATGAGAACAAGCATTTCATAGGAGTACTGCTATGGATGCTCGGAAGACAAGCATACCCAGATACCCTAGCCAGAGATAGTTTGAGATATGATTTTGCTTCGGATGAAGTGTGCATGGATGAGAGCAACGTGAAAAGGCGTTGAAGTCTAACAATCGCCAACATGAGTTGACAAAGAGCGAAAAGAATGTCTATATTAAGGATTACGTTCAAGCTGCAAAGAAATCTAAGCAGGTGCATACGGGGTTGAGACTCACAGTGCTGACGAACACATAATCAATCAGTTTTTGGATCCGAAATCAAACAAGAGGACGGACGATTATGGAGGGTCAATTGAAGAAAGCCCGGTTTGTTCTGAAAGTTGCAGATGCGGTAACCGAAGCCATTGGATCCGAGAAGGTTGATATCAGGTTCTCTCCGTGGAATTTTCAGTACTATGTTTGGTGGTCAAGAACCTACCATAGTATGACAATATGCCTGTCTGATTGGAAACTTGAGAGAAGAGCAAAAGAAGGGAAGCGCCTCGCTTACATCCATTTGGTTGAACCACGAGTTACCCATCCACAGCTTCGGGAAGGAGACGGCGGTTGTTCACGACTACTCTACCGATGATCGGACACTCATCGCTTATGGTAGGCATTTCATTTCCAATCCGGATTTGGTTGAACGGATTGAAAAGGGACTGCCTCTTACAAGTATGATAGAACCACATTCCAAGCAGAGGGTTTAAAGGTATTGACTACATTTCCACGGAGAAGCGCAAGGGCTCCTCGCGTGCTGCGTAGGTCTACAGACTTTAGGAGTAACGAAGCTACCCTCGCCTATTGGTTTGTATCATGTGAGTAACATAAGCCCAGAGACAAGACAGTGTAAGATTTTTTTGATGTAAAGGGTACGAGAGCGTCTGAAGTTTGTAAACTGATAGTCTGAGTAATGAAGCTTGGATAGAAAGCTTCAAGAAAAGTAAGCAGAATGGTCAAGAAAATTTTTTCCAGTGGGCCACTAAGTTGGATGAGACAATTTGCTATCCAGCGGGACCCTCTTTGGTAGATGTCAAGGTTGATTGGAATCAAAATGGGAAGAGCTTATTAATGCAACATACAGACTACAAATGTGGGAGGCAAGGATACACACAGCATTATGGTTCCGCGTGTGTCCATCTCTTCGATGTCTCAGCTTCAACTGATTGCTTTGGCAACACATCGCTTACTCCCGAGTATATTTGTCCGAATCACATCGTCCCGAAGGTTTCTGTTATCTGAAACTCAAACCTCACATTGTTCCACATGTTCCTTGAATCTTTGATTAAACTCGGAAAAGCCCTTCACTGTATCCTTTCCAATAAACTTGAGTATAGGCCATGCCAGCAGTCCATTGAATTCTTCTATTTGAACAAACTTGGTCTTGCTGCCATTCTCGATCGGACAGAATTCAAATGTGTGTTTACCAGAAAAGATAGAATCTAAAATCAGTTTACCTTTCCATGAAAACCGCTCTTTTGAGTTTTCTACGACTTCAGGATCGAATATATTCTCCTTCTTTGAGTTAGGGAGAACAATTCTCACCTGTAGAGTATCTCCCGGAACAATTGAGTCATTTGAAGTCTTGCTTGGGGTTGTTACCGTAATTTTTTGAATGCACGACGATTTCCAAGTCGGATAAGCCGCAAAGTCCAAGAATACCTTCCGAACAATTTCCGCTTCCCTGTCGATGACAACCGAATCTTGGGTTACAACAGGTCTCCAGACTCAATCAACTTTCGACATATGATATCTCTAACCCACCCGGTCTCTTAAGTACTGATTCGCGATAACTTTTTCTTCTTATTTCCGCCAACGATTGATCTGGCTTGTTGCCGCGCCTCTGGAGAAGAATAGCTTGTTCCACCTGGTCTTACGGGAGTTGATCCTTGTAAGTTTTGACATGTTGATTGCAGTCCTGTTCTTGCGTGCAGCGCAATTGAGCTTTAAATCGGCTGCTTTGACAAGGTGTACTGCCTAATAGCCTACCCTTGCCTTGTCAATGGTTTACATGAGAAACTCGCGAAGCTATTACGAAGAGATGACATTGTAGTTTATCTTGGATGAGCTCTTGACGTTGAGGCGGCGCTATACGATATCGTGACGAATCGGTGTCAATTGCAGCCAAGCCAAACGGTTGGCGTCCATGCTCTGTTGATCAATCTTTTTATGTTTAGTTCTTTGACCTTTACTTTCTGGCTGAGTAAGATTGAAAATTTTACCGCAGAATTAAGCAGAAGAGAGCAAAGTAAACAATCAGCGGGCAGCCTAAGAATCCCCCTGGGAGCCGAAACGAAAATCCGCGCGCGGCCGCAAAGGCCCTACCCATAGGCGTACGTGTTTCTCTCTACGGGGGGCCTCGCCCCTGCAAGACTACGGGGGGCCTCGCCCCTTCTACGTTGGGCCAGAAGGCCCGCAAGACTACGGGGGGCGAGCCCCTTTTACGTAGCCCCCAAGAGATTACAGCCAGCGAGCTAGAAGGCTCTCGAGGAGGCGAGAGGGAAGACGCTGTGATGTGGATGGCAAAGGGGGTGGGTAAGCGGTTGTAGAGTCAATGGTATTTCAAAATGGGAAGCCTGCGGTTTTATATGGAGGCGAAATTTTACGACGCGGTGAAAAATGGCGACGCGGTGAAAAATTTTACGACGCGGTGGCAAGGTGAGGACGAAACGCTATGCAAGAGAGGACGCAACGCGAACCCCAAAGCAGGCAGCTGAACGCGAGACGCGGTGGCGGAGCGCTTCCAGTAGCTGGAGTGTCTCTACTTGAAACTACATTAGTGCCGACTATTAGATGTTCTAGGTACAAACGTATTTAAACTTGTTCACGTCTGTCTCTTTGTCAATCAGGCTCAGGTAGGAACCAACAATGGGTAAATCAGCTACATCTTGCCCCTCCTAATGTACCTCTACTAGATGTTCAAAGCAAACGTATTTAAACTTCTTTAAATGTCGAGCGATAAAATGTGAAACTCTGTCTTTATTAATCAGACTCAATTAGGAACCAACGATGGTATTAAACCCTCTGTAGCCTCGAGGGAGGGCTTGTGCTATATTCAACTTCTTCAAATGTCATGGGATGGCCCAGCGATAAAACGTCAGAGAATAACCCTTTCGTTGTTAATCAGAATCAGTTAGGATCAACCAATGGGTATTGACCCTCTGTAGCCTCTGCAGTTGAATGAGGGGGGGAATGCTGTACTTAATCTTCTTCAAATGTCATGGCATGGTCCTGTGCAGATAAGAATCAGTCATAAAGGTGTTCACGTCAGGGAATAACTCTATGACTTTATTAATTGACCGAAAGTCAGACTCCATTAGGAACCAACAATCGATATTAAATCATTTATACCCTCTGGGCTTGAGTAAAATAATTCCCAAACACATAGTACTTTCCACACTCCAACTACCCTACTCCCAAACACACCAACTGCCATACTCCCAAACACTTCACAGCTACAATACACTCCACACTCCAACTACCCTACTCCCAAACACACCAACTGCCATACTCCCAAACACTTCACAGCTACAATACGCTCCACCATACTGCACTGCCATACTTCCAAACACTTGGGACTACCACAGTACACTCCACCATACTTCCAAACACTTGGAGCCTCTATATACACTCTTATTGGCCTTTGATGCTTCCCAGAAGTGGTACTCTCTGGTTAACGTCGACGACTGTTGAAAATTTTCTCAGTCTTTCCAGGGCCGGGTAACCCCTCCGTAGTATGTTATGATAGAAATCTCTTTCAACGTATCTGAACTTTGAGAAATGTTGAGTAGAAAGACAAATATAAGTTTAGTCGAGCAAACAAAGCATCCAGAGCATGTTGCAGAGATTGAATCGCCAAAGCTGAGCAAGGGGAGGTGTAGAAGTCCAGTTATGTGGCGCAGAACTTTACAGGGGCGTTTGCAGGGCCATTTACAGGGCAGTTAAGTGATATGGGGAGCAGATAGAGGGGTGGGAAGTGGCTAACAGTCAATAGGAGCCGCCCAGAACCCACCATTTAGCAGGGCGTGCGTGCCAGTGGCCATATAGTGGTCAAATCCAGCTCTGTGACTGTTTGGAAGCCCACAAGGCAACCAGAGCGTTACACAGCGATGAAATACGCCAGTATTGAGGATGGGAGAGGTGTTATATGGCGCAGAACTTTACAGGGGCGTTTGCAGGGCCATTTACAGGGCCGTTAAGTGATATGGGGAGCAGATAGAGGGGTGGGAAGTGGCTAACAGTCAATAGGAGCCGCTAAGAACAATCAATTTACCAGGGCGGGCATGTCATCGGCCATATAAAGATCAAAACTCAGTTTGTGACTGTTTCAAAACCCATACATCACAGCCTTTGCTACACCCATACATGTGAAATTAGCTTAATTTTTTCTTCGCGCGTCGTCGCAAATATGGTGATTTTTTGCGTCGGTTGAAAATTTTTCTTGACGACGCCGACTTCTCTCGGGCAGATATAAAAAGATAATTTTTTCTTTGACAAGACTTTTTCTTTACATCTCACTATCATACAAGATCATTAAAATGAAGTAAAAAGAAACAAGAAAGAGGGAATATAGTTTGGATTGAGGGACAGTTGAGAAGCCTGTCAGAGTGTGTACAATTGTGAGTGGACACTTTGTTTAAGGAACGTTGCGAAGGCAAGGCGGATTGTGTGCTCACCGACAGTCGAGAAGACTCCTTTTTGTGGTGACTGGGGCGCCTTTTCCCTTGCCGTCGTCTGTGTTCGCGTGAAAATTTCACTAACTCCAGAATCGGGTAACAGGGGCAAGATCCGTATGAAGCGATATTTGATAAGCGCCGATATCACAAAGTCCGAAATTTAGGGGAAGTCCGAAGTCCGAAATTAGGGGTGATGACTCAGGACCCTGCATGAGATTGAGTCATAGGGAAGTCCGAACTTAGGGGTGATGTGTTAGGACCTGCATGGAATGTTGTCACATAAGTCCGGGGTATCATCGACATTGTTAAGCCATGTGGTAAGACTTTAGGGATAATGTGTCAAGTCATGCATGATATACTGTCAGGGGATCCGGGGTATGATTCTTAGTGACTCTTCATGACTTCAAATATAATTAAGGGATAATGTGTCAGGGTCTGAGTGGAATGTTGTTACATATAAGTCCGGGGTATCATCAACAATCTTAAGCCATGTGGTAAGACTTTAGGGATAATGTGTCATGGAGAATCAGAGGTCAAGTGTCTAGGCTTGCATGAAATGACGTCACATGCAAGTCCGGGATACCGTCGCAATGACTCTGCATGATACTGCGTCGCGAAGAATGTTGGAAGAATTCTCAAGTGAGGTCATTCAAAGTCGAACGTATGTTAGAGGGATGAGTTAGGTACATGTTAAGGTAAGGACCATGAAAGAAAGGACGTATAAACTGTCTGCCAGGAATGATGAGGTGACAGTCACGTGAAATGTTGAACAAAGTGTTGAATGAATGAGCTAAACATAAAATTTTTTGAGTTCGAGAACAAAGTACTAACTGAACTATTGTGGAATAATATGCAATGCCATAGACTTTTTGAAGTAAAGAACAATTATAAGATACTCCCCTTAGAGTTTTAGCAGGATGAAGTTATGATTGAATGTGATCCAAAGACGTGGTGATATCCCTACGGTCCAGGAAATGAGAATAGTTAGAGTGACGACGCCTGATTGATAGGATAATTAATCCAAAGGAAGGGAAAGATTATTGAAAAAGTTAGATCCAGGTTAGTTATCGATATGCGATCGAAAGTAAGGATGTGGTGGAAGTGTGAGAAATGTTATTGATTTTCTTTTTGAAGCGTTAGTGGAGAAAAAAAGATGAGTGTAAATGAGAATGAGATTGACCATAATGAGTTTGGATAAAGAAGATGAGATTAGTTGAAGATGAGTTTGGATGAGGCTAAATATGCGTTTGGTTGATGATGAAAGAGATGAATTTTAAAAAAAATTGTTAGATTGTTAGAT